>LGAG01000500.1:176304-190381 GCA_001278395.1 Lerema accius
CTCTTTGTTTTAAAACGCTTTAATAATTAAAGGGGTAAATAAATAATAAACTAGGTATTCACAACATTTATTACATACGATAAAATTTTAAGAGACAACCTTTCATAGTTTTTTTTATTGAGAACATACATTTCTTTTTTTTAAAGTTATATGTAGATACTTTTGAAATTCGCAAAATAGAAGTTATATTTATTTATAGTTATAATTTTAATATTCCGAAAATGCTGATCAATTATTACATACAATCAAATTTTAAGAGACAACTTTCCATAAAATATTTTATATTAGTAACATACTTTTCTATAAAGAAAGAGGTAGATATTTGATATTCGTAAAATAGGAGTTATATTTATTTATATAATTTTAATATTAAAAAAATAGTGACTTTCTTTAGCATAGAACTGGGTCGAAACATGGATACATTGAAAATAATGACAACCTAGATGCTTTATGTAACGCTCATAACTATCGTGCACCATAACAAATTATTTATATTAAAATCATATTAACGAGGCACAAACATAAATATACAGCTTTGGAAAACAATATGACATCGATATACTTATACTTAAATAACAGCTTTGTCATTCACAATTAA
Organism: Lerema accius; assembly: GCA_001278395.1. Taxonomy (NCBI): domain Eukaryota; kingdom Metazoa; phylum Arthropoda; class Insecta; order Lepidoptera; family Hesperiidae; genus Lerema; species Lerema accius. The sequence continues at coordinate 176,903 of LGAG01000500.1, forward strand.
CTAATAAGTGTGCTAGTATTTAATTGATACATAAATATCATACTAAGATTCGAAGGTTTGTAACAATACATTGAAGTTTGATCTTAAACACCAATACACTCCGCTAGTTATCAATAACATATTGTAGTTTAATAAAACGCTAACGGCTAATTACACATCAAGTGCAGGGGTCGTTTCTAGTAGGGTAGGGGAAGCACTGCGATAGGGTTATTTCAAATTGGACGCCTAACAAGATAAAATGTGGGGTAAAGTTCGCACAGGTGCGGCAATTCGCAAACACAGCTTTACAATCATAACACAGTTTTTTTTACTTTAAAGGAATATCTCGCTCAGCCCGCAGTATTGATTTTCGCAAACTACGTTTGTTTGTACAAAGAGAGCATCCTCTTGAAACTGTCTGTCGAAACATTATTTCAATAGCTTTATGTTTAATCTGCGTACCGTACGTAATCCTGTATTTGCGCTGCAATACCAGTATTCATTGGAAATTCATTGATGGAAATCACACCTTAAGCTACATACAGTACATTTTATTTTCAATGAGCAACCTTGCCGAAATACACAAGAATATTGGCATTTTTATATTTTCAAAAATATTTATTTCATTCCTTCATTCATTGAACTCCTTGCTCCTTACTGTCGCCTTCCATACATTTGTAAGATCATTACGTATGTAATGATCAGTAAAAAAATAGTTACGGATATTGATGTAACCGTCATTATTTTAAGACAACGTATGCAGCACTCCTCTTGATTTTCATTTGCTTCGTCATTGCCTTCATTGACAGAAGCTAAGGCCATGACGGCTTCTTGATGGTCGGCTGTTTGGTCGTCATCTGGCGTGTGGTGTTCCATCTTGCTGTAACAATAAAAATAAAATTCTTACAAACTGCTTCGGTTGAAATAGAAATTAATCCACACAATCCATCCGGCAAACAGATTAAGCTCTTTTAATTATGATTTCAATTTATTTATTGCAGCACATAGGACAATTTAGATAATTTTACACTTTGGATAACTTAGGTGAGAGGCTGACATTTTATTAAATACGTAATTAGAATCACTGTTATATGTGTAATAATAAGTAGACTGGTTTATAACCGTCCTTAATAAAATAGGAGCAATGGTTAATGTTACTTGTAAAATTAAAATTACTAATTTTATGAATCGTTATGTAACGATTGCGTAATAGTTACAAAAACCTTCGCACTATCATTCGAAAGAAGAATTGCGTCTGATATAACTTACAGAGTACGTTAAATAAACATAATATATTTCCATAAAAAGCTTACCGTTGATGATATCTGCTCGAAACCGCTCTGGCCGAGGACTAGATCAGGGATGCACTCAAGAACCCGCCCTTACTATTAACAACGACACCCTTTTCGTTCTCGAAAAGCTTCGTTGAATCAATAATATCTAGGTCATTGGTGTTGTTATTTAAAAAAAATATATCAGGATCAGGATGAATACCATGAGAAATAAAAAAAAATCAATCATGAATTTAAAGTTTACTTTTAGATATTTAAAAAAATACTGTATTTTTTATAATTGTTCTTGATTTTTCAGTTTTAAGGTTCTGTAATGTTTTTGTCATCCCATAGACTATGCCCCTTCGTCTGTATGACCCTAATTGCTGTTGCATGCAGTATACAGCAAAAAAATGTTACGATGTTTCCCTACTTATAATCAAATTTGGACGCATTCCTGTTATTATTGTTTTTGTAGATAATACATATATTTTAACAACCAAAACTCAAAGTATGTTTAATGTAAAATGTATATGTAAAATGGAACTTGTGAAATATTATTTACTGATGTCGCTAGGTATGTTTATCACAAAGTGATTTATTTTAAAATAAAGAATAGGTTTGAAAATCGTATATTAGTAGTATTACATCCTCTTGTATACGCAATAGGTATCATTTTAATTTCTTCCCAAAAAGCTAAATATTACTGTTCAGTGTTTACACTTTTTAAGAAACCTCTGTGCCAAATTCCATGCATCCAGGTCTACCCGTTTAGGCTGTAGCGTGGCTGCCAGTCAGTTCAACGTTTTTAAGAAGTGTAAATTATGAATATAGATGTATAATATATATTTTCATTCGTTTTAATATTAGTAAATGTAAAATCGAATACATGCAATTTTTAAAGGGGCGTATTCGTTCATTTTTTTTTATAAAATGTATTATACGTAATTCCAAAGTGTTCAATGTTTCGACGCCTTGACATCTGTTGCACATGCGTATGCAAGGTTTACTGTCCCAGGGGATGCTTAACCGTTGTGACAGATTCTCGAATATTACGTCATAGAGGAACATACATACGTACACATGCCCGAAAATGATGTTCCCTTCCTTACGCTGCCATCCATCGATAGGCAATTTTATCATATCTGTTCCCTACTATGCACGCGAGTTGCTTGGCTTAATATTTACGATAAAATATACCTACTACACTGCTTAGTTTCTATGCATATTATTTGCTTCACGTAATAAACATTTCTCGGTTACAATACCTATTTTAACACTCGTAGTGTGCATCTAAATTTAAGAATTTTATACCTATCTCATGGCTTAGCGACTTAATTGTGAATTTAATATGATTAATTTGACCACAATATAAATCTTAAATATCCTTGTCACGCTATTGATGGCGAGGTTGGAAAAACTAAGATTGTACTAAACTTTTATTTGTAGCGGCACGGCTGTAGCAACATGGGATTGGTTGAGTGGAGCTTGCCGGCGTAGCGAGCGTAGCAATCCGTAGCTTTCGTAGCCCTTTGTCGTAGCAAATACAATATGTGGCTTTATAAAGTTTAATTTAATTATTATGGAGCTTTTAATCCTTAAAATAGTTTTATCTTCAGGTGACAGAGGTTTAGAACTCTCCTAGATCGTTTATTAACTACAGGGGAAATAAATGAGATATATTCAGACCATTTAATACTGACACACGTTATACAGTAATTGGCTTTTTTCAGTTACGTACATTTGAGCAAGAACAATTACATTTTAAATCGTACACATTTTTCTTATAAATTAATGACACGTCACATTTACTACAATATACTACATACGCTACAGTAGGTAAATATAATCTAAAATAAGTTAGAATTAATTAAAATTACATCTTAGGATACACAATTTAAGCGTAAAAGTTTTCATCTTTGGAACTAAGGATATAAATATTTTAAATTTCCCCATATTAAACTTTCTTCATCTACCGTAATTTGAAATAATACATGTAAAAGTAAGACAAAAATAAAGGCAACTCAATACAAGAAGCATGATTAATTATATTTCGATGTAAATAGCACTGATGCGTGATCTTTTCTGAACAAGTACAATTGCCCGCGGCGAAACTTTATCCTACACATTAAATTGATAAAAAATCAGTTAAAATTAGTTGGACACATTTGTCAAATATTTCTCTATATCGGAAGCATAGTACTTACATTCTTTGTCTATAGTTCAGTTTTCGGCGTCACTAAAATCAATTTTTGTTCTACTCAATTGAATACTGTTTTTAGGCAAAAGAAGAAATTACAAATTAGTGTTCGTTTATGCGCTTAAATAGGTTTAGAAAATTAAAGGCTTGTACTGATCGATATGCTTCTAATATACAGAATATGACGGAGATCTAATATATTTTAGATTTCTACATTATACATAGATTTATATAATACATGATTGTAGCAAACAAAAATACAGCATAAATTTCGTATAGACCACGTTTTATAAACATTTCTTATAAGTGACAAGTTGTAGAACACCTAACATCATAATTATCATATTAAACTTAGGCCTAATAAAAATCTTATAGTATGCTTTCGGTTTTTAAAAATATTCAATTTGTAATCGGTGGACTTTACCTACAAACTATATTCTAAGAAAGAATTAAATAAGTAGTATGGAAAAAGTATGGAAAAAGATACAAATTTTATTATAAAAATTTCACTGGATGGGATTGCCATTTGCAAATGCCAATATTACTACTTTCATATTTACAGCAGAAACTTTAAAAACGTGTGTTATGCTGCTGCTTTCTGATACTAACAGATTATAATAAATTAAAGGACGGATGTAAAGAAAGGACGAATTCGCCGAATGGGGACGAAACTTGCGGACGGCAAAATAATAGATATAAGAGGTAGGTAGGGACAGAATAACACAATTTTGAAACCGACTAGATTAATGCCAAAAATCTTTCTGAACGAAAGTCGACGATAATTATCAGCGATTTATATGTGCAATTTATCCGACACGATGAGCATTTACTAAAGGCAATAGAAATTGAAGGAGTAGGTAGGTACCTGATGATTACAACTAAGAGATAAAATAAAATGCATGACAACTTTCACATTCTCAATCAGGGACCGTCGATGCGCGCGTAAAAAAGTATAGTACTCGTAAGTTTTTTGTGATCAAGATCTAAAATGAAAGGGGGTCTCCTTTTCTCTAACATTGCAACCGAAACTTGACGCCAAGCACGTTACTACTGGGAAGGATAGGTGTTGCAGTATTTGTACACAAGTTAACAGTTAAGAAAAAATGTAAAATAATATTGAATTACAATACTTGATTTTAAATGAATAAATAATCATTGACCAAGACAAAATAATAATGATTTTAAAGTACTATACAAAATTTTACCATTACTCTAAAATTTATATCCCTCAATGGGGGAAAGTTCCCAAAAAGCATGATTAGAAATCTTATATGTAGCAATCCCGTTATCATTATTAAACCATTAGTACTTAAAAATATTTCTTTGTAAAGGTTTATGATGTCTTCAGCGGCATTGACTATGATATCGTTCCAATACTCGCGACTCATTGTTTCTGAGATCCACAAATATTGTTTAAATCTTAACTGCTCTGCTGGTAGCTCGCTTGTTCACGGGCACCGGCTTCAGACTACAACTTGTACGTCGCTTTATTAGCTTGTAGACCACTCCTATCTGTAAATAAAATAGTACAATATTATTTCTTTATCGTTCAATTTTATAATGTATTTTTGTAATAGTGGACCCGCCCTCGCTTCGCTTTGGTGTATCTTTTAGGTTGAAATAAATAACTACTACAGGTTTATGTTTTTTCAATTTAATAACATTGGTAGAGTGGGCTGATTTAACTAAAATAAAGCCTAAATAACGCCCGGTATTTCATCCATTGTTCTGTCAAATCAGTCGGTTTTACGTGATGCTCTTTCAAACACACAGACAAACAGAGCCCCTCCTCAAATTTTTTTTTTTATATGTATAAGATAAGATAAGAAGAAGAAGATGAGACGACCCGATATCCGGTCGAAATTCGACCATAACAAACGTTGTAATAAAGTTAGTGTCGCAGTGTGCGTATTGTGTACTTATAACCCATATTGTATGTAATATTTATCTTTCTATACTTCCTATGCACAAAAATGTAAACTTTAACTATGTAAAATCTGACTCGTACGAGCCTCAATTATCCTTAAAAAGTGGTTCAAAGTAGAATACGTATTAATATATAACAAATACTAATTCTATAGATATATACAAGTATTTCACACCCTGATCACCGTAAGTTCAATTCATTGGTTTTTATACATAATAAAATATAATTTTATATTTTTCGAAGTGCGACTATTATTATTGACTCATAACTCAATTCTTATTTATTATGACTTAAGTTGACTCGTCTTTTATTTTTCTACAAATTCGAAAGATTTTAATTTGTAGTTATAATTGCTAATAGTAACGACCTAATAGTATTGAGTTACCATACTAATTTCTGGTAAACCTTTATAGAAAACCTTCTATTAAGCGCTGAATTCATATTAAAGAACATTAATTTTGGCATTATTAATTATCATAGGGTAAAATACATACCGTTCATCAAAGAGGCTTGTCTTAAAAAATGTTGAATAAATAATCAAAACAATCTAAAAGTATAGTATATTTACGATTGAAAATTTGTTGTTGCATTTATATTATATACATAGCGCACAGTACTTACACCAGTAGGTATATTATCCATAACATTTACTAATTTAGATATTCGCCATTATGTATTAAATTTCGCATTGCTAGGTAAGTAGGTACTTAATTAGCGGAAGCATTATTATAACGTCTCAGGTTTTAAAACCCTCGATAATTTTTATCGAACGTGGTCAAAGCAAACAAAGACATCTCTTCGATATATCCTTTGATATCTACTTCGATGTTATATTCAACAAGTATTACCTACCTTTGTATTACTGATTCCGTCTGCCGTTGTCCAAGCGGCTTCGCACTAAACCTCACATAAATTATTAACTTATAACACGCAATTTTTTTTGAAAATTACATCCTAAAATCGATCATTTGCAATCACACTGGACATCGATAACCCGCCAGTGCTTCCTATACGATTGCACTTCAGTTGTGACAGCTCTGTCTAAGTGCGCGCGCAATGGTTGCACAAACAATTAGGTACATCCAGTACTATATGTACACAAAGCCCATGGCAGGGTAATGATGAACTACCAATGTTTTCCTTCCGTATTGAAAGTTCAATATAAAATTTTACTGTAGACATTATGATTAAAATATGCTTTGTTGAGATTAAATTTTTTCGTTTTTACTATAAAATTAAACAACAACAAAAACTCGCTGGTGAATTGACTATCGTATCAGGCAACACTAGTTTGAAAGTGGTCTTGTAAAAAATATATTATGATGTATCCCAAGCTTATTTTAGGGTCATGTAATAATCCAGGATATAATTGGTTTATTTGACGAGTTTCCCTCAAAATCCTACCTACAATCATTGATGTCTGATTTAGTTATAACATTTATATTCTCATATATTACAAAAACATGAACATCGAAAACGACCCAATGGGGCTGTATTTTTATATAGAGTACGAACAAGACGGGAAATGATGATATTATCATAAAGACGATAACGACGCACGTTATGTAACGTGGAATACTTTTTGGTTGTTTACTAAGAAATCTGTTCCTGGAGATGTTATATTTGTGTGCGACGTCTTAGTCCCGCTGGATCGTTTATGATCGTTATAACTGAAAAGAATCCTTTATCATATGCACAATAGCTAAACGTCGGTATTGAATACATTTTCATCAAGTTCATGGTCAGTAAACAGAAAAAAAAACTGACACCCTAATCGTTATCCCTCCAGTAGACATTAATGCACCCTTTTGTAGTATTACACAGCCCCAATCACACACTGTCGTCCGACGCCCTAATAAACTAATAACTGTACCCTCTGTACTTGTATCGATGTCATTTATTAATACCTATGGCGTATTTCGACATGTTGAACGGAGACGGGGGAGATAGGATTGTCCCGAGACATATTGATTCATGCTTCCCACGTGGATGGCTAGTGTACCTATTTAATATATATCGAGGTTTCGGTTCCATCAAAAGCGATGCACTCGTGCATTGTAAGCTATTTTTATTAACAATACTTTGTTTAGTTTCTGACGAATGTACGCTAAATTCAGCGTTGCGGGATATTTTTTGCAGGAAGTCAGGATTTTCAAAATTTTTGAATGAATAAGGCGGGATCCTTATGTCCGAAAACGGCAAGTAAAAAGTATATAGCCAAAAGTTTTGAAAACAATTGGATACGCACAGACCCCCCCTCCCTTTTCCTATTTTTGAGCACCAAATTTTTATGATTTTTATGATTACTAGTCCAAGTTTTAAGTTACTTTCACGTGACAATATATAGTGTGAAACCTTAAAAAGGTATGATTTCCGTTACAAGGTTTACGTAAAACTGCGTGCTAAATTGGACAAGTTACAAAAATAACCTGTAGGTTAGGTTACGTTATAATGAAGTCTTCTGAATAAAAAAGCAAATAAGTTTCAAAATCAGAAATCCTGTCCCGGGCGGGATATAAAAATATTCACATAAAAATCAAGACGGTCTGCCAACGCTTATTAAATGGTTTTTTTCTTATTTTTTTTTCCTACAACAATTACACCCGTTGCTAACAAGATAGATAGCTACATTCGTTTGCACAAACTAACGCACGAACCCATTTAACACATAACCTCTCATCCTAAACGCGTGTAACCTCCGTTCCCTCGTGGGTAATTAATGAAAAAATCTTTACTTAACATCGTCTTCAAAATACTACCCGATTGAGCCAGTTGAGTAATGTGTATAGTATGATGTCCTCCAAAAAGTCGTGGGGTGTTATTGTGTTTATATTAACGTTATTTAGTTTGTCCTCAGTGAAATGTGCTTCCACCGCGTGCACGGTCGGAACGCACGTCTGAGCCGCACGAGACTGACTGCGTCCCGGACGGCGGTCTACTCCGAGTTCAACGACGCGGTCCTCTTCAGCTCGCGGCCACTGCGGGAGTGCGATATGTTCGAGCTGCGGATAGACGGCATGGTCGACTGTTGGATTGGTAGCCTCGAAATAGGTAAATTTGTTCCACTTGCATGTTTGGAGGCTTTATCGTTCGAGTATATGTTTGTTGCCAGTCTTAAGGATCTGTAAGTGAATTTAGGTGGAACCTTAACACGTTTTACTTATTTGGTAAATACCCAATTTGTTATATTGATGATGTTTTCCGCTTTAAATACTTTTGTTATCTAGAACCCTGGTAATCGAATATAAACAAGACTAGTGTTGTTCAAGCCCAAAACTGGACCATCTGATACTTATCTTTTCGTCCATGAATGCCGTCAGCATACCCTAAACCAATTGCGCGTAACATTCGCACGCAGACTCCGATTTTGTTCAAATCATTATTAACACACAAGCCAAACGGTTGGCGGTTACAGGAGTGACGGCAATTCGGCCGGAGGATTTCGAGGCTAACGGCAGTATCGGGTCGCTGGCGGGAACGGCCACTGACCTCAACTCGGACACCTACATCTTGAGCGGCGCGGCCATGATGAAGGACGGTGAATGTGTCAAGAGTGGATACCCTCTGGACCTCGACACTCTGTCGGTCGGCAGTCGAGTTGGTGAGTTCCTCCGTCATATTATATCTCTCTCCGCCTACTTTGTAACTGTATGTAACACATTGATTAGTCGTTGGAAATTTAGTAATGGTGTCTTAAGGTCATAGCACACTATCACGGCACCGCAACAGCACGGCATTTAGTTTGTTGTTCAAATTTGAGCATTAGAGCGTGTGTCGTAAAATATATTTGACATTGTTAATATGAAAAAATGTTAACGGCGGGCTGTCAGCGCGCTTACCGCTACGGTACAAATCATCTCGCAGCCCGCGCGTTGTCAAATATATTTTACGACACACGTTTTAATGCTCAAATTTGAATAGCAAACTAAATGCCCTGCTGTTGCTGTGCTGTTGCGGTGCCGTGATAGTCGGCTATGACCTTTAATGTGTTTTAAGTTTCGTCGATTAAAAGATTGTTTGATCTTTTATCTTCTTCTTCCTACTTTGTTATATCTTTTATGGCATAAAATCCCTTTGAAGATTGTGTTCTAAAATTAAGCGATTTCGACATGTGTTATCGAAAGTATTAAATAATAATAATACGACAATGTCGCCTGGAGTTGGTAGCCATTTAGCGAAATGTTCGAGGAATTTCATCTCCCGCCAATAGTAGATACGTCCCTTCACAAGTGTGGTGGTTACAACACTGATATATTTACTGCTGTCTTCTGTACCCATAATTATTTAAGAGAGTACGTGAGACGCTACTGTTACACCTGACAGTTTAGTGCTAACGGTATAACGCTGTATTTATAGTTATAACATTCTCGCCATGAATGTTGTGACTACATTAATAAGCTTCTGGTACCTACTGGTCTGCTGCATCTCCAAGCAATTTGACGCGTTAAGTCGGCTGTCGTTGACACTGGCGTTAAAATACATAAATGAACCGATGCTACTTCTGCCCATCGGTTAGACGATCACGATAGAACCCAGTCGTTAGTTGAGCCCGGGCAAGACAATGACAAATACACGTCATATACGTCAGTATTGGTGACGAACGCTAAAGCGGAGACGTTAAAGAATCATAAAGGAATGAACCATTGGACTCAGTCCAAGAAGTAGGTGCCGACTTAACGAATTGAGTGTTCAAAATGTTGGTTGGCCGGTGTTTCCCGGCAGGCAAGGTGACGCACAACCACAGCACCTACATTCTTAGCGGCGCAGCCGTCATGAAGGATGGGGAATGTGTGAAGAGCGGATATGCCCTCGATTTGAGCACCCTCAAAGAGGGAAGTCGTGTTGGTAAGTGCAGAACTTCGATGTTTTAATGGCATTGAATCTGCTGTTAATCTGCGACAAATACAATGTTGAAACCCACTATTAAATACCAGTGATAAATGCCGTACGAAAAAAGTTTATAGGGAAAACGATTGATGTTATTGAGGGCTTTTACACGGACGTTTTTTGAATAAGTGTCTCGACAAGTGTTTTTATTACGAGCGTTTGCGTGATATCAGCGTGTTTTAACCAATGTTATTTGTTTGGAGCGATATAATCGGAAGTGAACGCAACTTTACTAAACCTGTGTTATCGATACGTTATCAATGCGGTCTAGACGAAGTGTTCTGTTAAAGTGGGCAACCTCCTTGTTTCCAGGCATGATGTGGCACGCCGACCGAAGCCTCCATTACTATTTGGACGGAATGGATATGGGCAAGGCGTGGTACGTGCCCCACCTCAACATATACGCCGTGGTGGATCTCTACGGACAATGTACTCAGGTACTAACAAGTTCATCGATTATAATAACCGTCCGCACGTAAAAATGGATGTTATAAATTTAACGTTTTTGACGTGTCTGTCTATGGCAACATCGCTCTTATGAGATTCACAATTATTTTTCCTATTAATGAACCTTGTTAGGTGCATTATGTTACTATTATTTGTAATCATTTACGAGGTCGGATTGTAGTCAAGCAATAAAAAAAAAAATATTTTTATCTCAAGTTCACAACACATCCTTATTCTTAGCAGCGGACTTTGTAAGTTATTAAAAACGGAGAAACAACCAACTTAATTAGGTACTGAAGGCTTTTATGATTCTGTAGAAATCGTGTAACTGACACGCGCGGATATAGCTTGAAATGTGACGTCGACCTAACTCGTATATTATTTTTATTCCGTTTGATTTTCCGTGTAGGTATCTGTTATGATTGGTAATTGCTGTAATCTTGTAGTTTGACGAGGAATATCTTCCGAAGTTTCGACTCGGTGGCTTTTGACATGAACTAAAATAATTTTGCTATTGAAAGAAAATAATATTATATTGATTGGGTATTCAAATGTTATTTATAAATTGAAGCAAATCGTCTCGACAAACACAAAAGGATTTTTCTCAATGTTGTATATTACAGTCATACGTTATTGAAGTATGTTATATGTAAACTTGAATACGGTGGTCGTTTGTTTCCCGCGCAGTCTGCTCAAGGCACAGAGCATCCGCGTCTGTCAAATCTCGCTGCTACGAAACCTCGCGGTTTCGAAACCGATTTTATATTCTGCAATTTCCTTCAGTAATATGTATGAATTTAAAATATAATAATATTATTGTACGAAAATAACAAAACATGATTGTTTTAATACTAATGAATTATTTTCATATGTAAACGAGAGGTCTGTGGCGGCAAATCTCCCTTCTATGTGGGCGTGAATGAATGCGAAAGAAGTCTAATACCGTAGCTGCGAACAACTTCGTGTTAGTGCTGAACGGGTGTCGGTCGGCGCCGGCGTATCCTACCGCGGCGGAGTTACTCATGAACAGGACTATTGTATGGCCATTGTTCTTTCTGATTGTTATAAAATACCTCAAATTTTACTGAAATCGTTCGTGTTATATATAACATTAGATTGTATATGCTTACTTTATCTACGCAGTAAAACGAATAAAAGTACGGAGTAGGCGGTGAATTCAGTTTTTTATCAGCTCAGTAGTGTCAAAACCATAATGTTGTTGTTGATCGTCGTGATTGCTAGTGTCCTATACCAGTTCAAAAAACTACTAGATGAACGAGAGCGAAACTTCGAGGATAATTACTATAATCGGTGTCATTGCTTGCGGTGTGAAAGAAGAAGACAGAGATAAGTACCTACCTCCAACTAAGACTATAATAACGATCACAGTGAACGTTCAACTTGCGCCCTTTGTGAACATTGAGTGTTAGTCTCAATAATGAACAAGACAAATTTCCCTGAAGAATTTGAAAAAGAGGACTCATTTTGTATCTTGCTCTATATGGTTTTAATTGCAACTTTTTATTATGTTTTAAAAATTCGACTACGCAATAATTAAAATGTACTGTAATGAAATGGTTAAAATGTAGGTGTGCGTGTTGTATAAAAATAATGATCTGACAATGTGTAGTAGATCAAAATGTTTGCCGAGTGAGTGGACTATTTTGTAAAAGTTGGTGACTGGTGATTCTTAAGTTGTATTCGGTGCCCAATATTGAGACCGAATTGCTTAAGTCGGTTAGCGCTGGCGACTTGAATCGCTTCCTCGCCGTTGCTTCGCCTGAGCTCAGTAAGTGTTTTTAATATTATTATAATGATTATCATACATTCCCGGACGTCTGAATCGAGCTACGCTGCGCTTTTATTAATCGATTTTAAAAAGGAGGAGGTTCTCAATTCGCCTGTTTGTTGCTTTTTCGGTGTTTGATTGTTGTCGGATTTTAATGATTACTTAAAATATAGATTTTAAAATCGGTATTAAATTCAATAATTAACGGACCACACCCTGTGCATCAGCGGACTTCAGAATGGCCGCCGCCACGATCCGCCCCCAAATCAATAAATATTATTCAAAATGGCCGGCTGCATGCCTCCTTCTCCACCTGAAATGAAATAAGTTTTTATCAATGGAAGTACATATGTATATAACGTACAATAGATTAGCAATTATGGCCATAAATATTTTTATACAATATGAACAAAAAAAAAATTTAGAATACATACATATTTGCTTAGTCACTAGATTAATTCAACTACTGTTCAAATCAAATATCATTTAATCAGGTTACAATGATACACTTATGCACGTAAAATTTTCAAACTACCCCCGTTTTGTAAAGGTGCTTTAATATGCTTGTTTTACTGTAACTAAATATTGTTTCGATAGATATTGAGTTCAAATTGGAGATTTGGCATAGTTAACGTTTACATAGCTGAGAAGTGCATAAAATAAATTTTTCAGACTTTATGTGTTTGAAACACCTACTTTTTATTTAGAAAATAAATTAATCTCCTACACCACCACACTGTTTTTATACAGTGGTGGACAACTAATTAAAGACACCTTCTGTTTAGACACATGCAGCATAATAACAGTGTTATCAAAGGTAGAAATATGTATTAATCGGGGTATTTTTTGTCATTAACTAATACACTGACACCATATTTATAAAATGAAGACGATAAATACCTGCATTTAGCAATATTTATCATTTTATTCGGTATTTAAATTAACCACCAACATTTCTACTACACTGATTGCTGGACAT
>LGAG01000500.1:190759-202692 GCA_001278395.1 Lerema accius
ATAGTTTGTTTCTTCATTATGAGTTACGGTTGAATTTGGACAGCAGAGCAGGCCCTCTCGCATTAAAAGTTAATGTTTGACTACAATCCTCAAAAAAAAAATACCTATTTAAAATAGGTAGTAAATTAGGGATTAACTAAGTCAAGTAGTAAGTGTTACGTAGCTCGGCAACGTACGTAACTAGCGGTGGTTGTAGGTGACGTTGCTGCAGAACGAAGAACGAACCTTCAACTACAACGGTCGCAGCAACTCCGACTCGTTGATCAGCTCGAGCCGCGCTATCGAGACCCCGCCGCCGCCGTACTGGTCAGTCACACTGAAATACATACATTATAACAATTAATCATACAGATATATAATGTTTAACATTTACAAACATTATTAAAATATCCATTCGTGCAAGTAATATGATTTCGCATTGTAATGTCTATGTTGTATGAGTGAGTTTTAAGTCTTCTGGGAAATCAAGATTTTTTATCATTCAGCTTAAGTGTAAAATATTATCTGTTGAGATAATGTATGGTAATGTTAGTAAGTATATATTTTTTTACTTGTTTAACTTTTTGTTTCTTAATTTGTTAATTTGAAATGAAGTACATAATAAATCTCAATCTTATAATTCTGGTGTTTAAGTACGGTTCGGATCTCGATATTGATTCGCAGGAGTTTCTCTGAGTACTGCGGCGACAACGTGAAGTTGATGCAAGACTACACGTTCGCCAAGAGATTGACCGCGGACCCGAATGGCGCGCTGGTTTTCAGTTCGGCCCACCTGGCCATCGACGAAATATTTGAGGTGGGTTTCCTAGTCCACTGCCCTCGAATAACAGTCGCTTATTTATATAAACTGGTATTAACTATTTAATAGCCTACAGTTAGGAGACCTTCTTAAACCTAGATCATTCTGCAAAAAAATATCGAACCATTTCGCCATACAGTTCTATAGTTATGTACATTTTTACCGCCGACGGCACGGACATGTCATGATATGTAGGGCGGTTGTGTGTTAATTTGTGCAAGTATATATCGTCATTTTATTTCCAAAAATACTTAACCGATTCAGACAAGGTTTTCAATAAGGCTGTACGAACCAACACCGATTGTTCCTAGATTAGTGCGGTGGTTACATGGTGCAAATATTTTTATTGATTTGTTTGTACAGATTAAAATAGTTGAGTGTATGGAGAGCTACGCGGGTAATATCCGCGTCGGCGTCACCGACGTTAACATCCTGAACGCGCACGTCAACAGACACATGCCGCCCTCGGTCAACCTGCTGCCGCACTTCACCGCCTACATCGATGGTCAGTCATCTCACTTACGACCGTCAGTTAAATAAAGCACTTTTGATGATTTCTGACTTCTTTCCCCTGGTACAATGTGATGATTTGCCTTAATCCTTTCAATTCTCTTAAATTTTATCTTATTCTAAAATAAAGAATTTCGTAATATTTTATTTATCGCATATTTACCCTGTTTTTCCGTGAAAAACAATGTGGCCCATTTTCTGAAACTAAGGCCCGATACTGCGTTAAGCGGTTTAATACAAAATTGGTACGTCACGGGGGCCACCGCGGGCGTCCGTCGGAGAGGCGGGCCCGTGCGACGGAACCCCTCGTGGTGACACGCGCGGTGCCCGCCAACGGTATACGCACTAATAAAATTAATTCGGACTCCGCAACGGTTGGTGGTTGCTACGACGGATAAATTAAGTGGGCAGTAAAAATTATAGAATGGGCGGTTAAGCAAAAATCGCGTTGTTTAACGACTAACACTAAAACCCGAAGATGAGTTAGGTTACGGTTAAGTTTCGTTTTCCCTTTTAATTACCGGTCAATTGCAACTTTATAACTGTGCACCAATAAAGTCCCATTTAATTATTTTCCTGTGCAGTTTTTTAATAAATTGTCCAATAAACAAATATTACTAATTGTTTTTATTTGTTTTACTGCCCAAATTTTATTGCCAATGTCATCAATTTTACTGACCGAAATTGAAATATAGAACCGCCGCCGCCGTGTTAAACTAGTGCCATAAATTATTAAAGTATTGTTGCCTTATTCTTTTCTAATATTTACTAAATTTATACAGACTAATAGTAATAATAACAACATTACTAACTTGGAGTCAACTCATGAGAATGAGATAGACTTCAGTTAGTACAATAATTATATTGCCTAACGCCCGGTTTTCAGAACAAAAGTTTAATGGACGGAGCGTATATGTGGAATCGGATTACTTTTCCATTAGTAAGCAGCTTTTCTTTTTTTTCATGCGCGTGAGGCCGCTAGCGAGTTTAACTAACTCTTTTTTTTGTCACGGCCCTGGCCGATCGAGTTTGCTGGTGGAAATACAATTATGCAGTTAACGGTTCGGGTTTAAAAGGGTTTGGGTCGCAGTCAAAACAGGGTGGAGATAGCCACCATACATCCCCATACAGTGACATCGTAGGCGAGCCCTAATTTAATTGTATTTCGTAAAGCCTATGATAATCTGATTATTTAATAACTTTGTTGATATTAATACGTGAAGGTTTTAATATGGAATGTACTTCCGGTACATTTTTTACAACAATACAGGCATGTATAAGCTTGTAATTTGACAAATAGTTCGTTTTTTAAATTTAAAGTTAAACTTATGCAAATAGATCCAGCCAGGTCCATCAAACGAATTTATAATGTATTGTTTCCACCACAAGGGGGGTTGTGAGTGGTTAAGTTGATATTTAATGTAATTTACATTGGCTTAAATTGTGTAACGTGATTTATATTATACTGTTTTAATCTTTCTTTCATGAAGTAAGCCTAGTTCTTAAGATGGATCGAATTTAATTTCAATATATAAAAGAGAGTGTTCCGTCCGTAAATACAGTGTGTTGTAGGCAGATACGTGCGGTACTCGAAGGCAGGCAGTCGCGACCAGGAACTGGCCGTGACGTCACCGTCGCTCGAGTGGGTCCGCGCCGGGGACCGACTCGGACTCAAACGGACCGGCGACGGACGAGTGCTCGTCTCGCTCAACGGAGACCTCCTCGACACCTGCTTCGAGAACGTGCCTGATGTGAGTCACACTTCTTATATCACCACTTTAACGTCCCCGTAGACTAGTGTTAGTGACCCTGCTTGCAAAGCGAGGGGTCCCGAAATCGATTCCCGCGGCAGATATTTATGTGACAGATAAATGACTATTCTAGGGTAATGGGTGTTACTGATGTGTTGTGTTGTCCATGCCACCCGCGACACAGGGAATCCTAGTGCAGGGGAATGAGTGTGTTAGCGTTTATTTATTATTTATTTACCTTTAACTCTTAGCAGTTCTAGATCAGAGTTTCTCAAACTTGTTTCGTATTAACATAGCGCCACCGAGTTTCAGACGTTCTCAAACTTGTCTCGTAATATAAGGTGATATTGGCTGGTACGAAGGAAGACATAACCCTGGGTGGTTTTCTAGTAATCGAGGTATCAAGTGGTTTTTGGAGTCGTTTCTTCTCTGATCTCAACGTGAAATTAGAAAATGCCTGGCTATACTTGTAATGTGCATATTTTTAAATTAAATTAATAAAGTATGTAATCATAGTAAAACGTTAAATAGTTTCCTAAAAATCTAGGTAGTATACGCAGAGAACAATTACTTTGATTATTTATTGTTTGTACCTACAACCTACAAGATGAACGTGTATTTTAGTTTATTTGTTAATCTACGAATATATTTGAAAAATTATGCTTTAAAAAAAATGTAAATCATTATAATAAAAATCGTAAATCATTCTAAATTAAAAAAAAAATATTCGTAGTACTTAAATAAAATTGTCACAAATGTTGTCTTACTCTCTTAATAACCACACTAATTATTCAAAAACATGTTTAATCCGAGGTATTTTATTATTGTTGAGAAAAAATAAGTGAAAGAAGAAATATATAGAACAAACTTGTTTTATTCCTGAATAATATAAGTCGTGTATGTTATGCATTAATTATATTATATTTTATACATGTTTACTTAATAAGACTATATTTATTTCTCTTTATGATATTTCACCTAAATATTATTGATTACCTAAACATATTCTAAATATTGTTTGTTGTACCTCTTACAAGACCTGGGGGTCTAAAAAGGAAGCTTTAGACGAATCATAATATGAACCTATTACGATTCAGACTCTAAATCGTAAAATGGCCAATTCTGCCGCAATTCATAATATGATTCACGTGCAATTCATATTAGCAAATCTGCCGTTTGACAGCTGTGTATGGAGATTCGTAAAATGGTCCACAAAATAGGAATTGCTTTTAAGTCAAATAGCAGAATCATAAAAAGTTAGTCTAGAGTAACATCTTACAATTCATTTTAAAAAAATTCTTGTGTTTTTGTGCAAAAATGATGGATTTAGCTCTCCAAAAAATTTTTGGAGCATGCGCACCCAATATCTACCTACTAATATTGTAAAGAGGAACATTTGTGGTTTTGTATGTTTGTAATGTTTTCACACAAAACACACTGGACCGATTTCCAAAATTTATTTTAGCTACCATTAGAGACTATGGGCTACATTACTTTAAAAAAATTGTAACCCAAGGAAGGTGTGAAAAAATTGTCATAAATATTAAAAATCAAAAATCATTTATTCATGTAGGTATCAGTGATACTCTTATGCATGTCAAAATTTTAATCTACCCCTAAATAAAACTTGACATGTTTGTACCTTATAAATGAAGGGCTGTTAATCTTGACCACCTACTTTTTATTCTAGCATAAGTTTTTGTTCCCGCAGTATAGCAGGTAAAAGGTCCACTAAGGTGAAGTGATATACATTATTTTTCTAGAAGTCCGGGCAGACATGGTGGCATGGACAACACAAATAACACAGCACTAACACCCATGACCCGAGAACAAACATTTATGTCACATAAATATCTGCCCTGGGATTCGAACCCGGGACCCCTCGCTTCGCAGGCGGGGTCACTACCAACTAGGCTATAGGGTTGTCAATGCTCACTATATGAATAATTTTCTGCTATGATGGCATTGAAATAAGTCTAATAGTTTGGTAGGTCCCTTGAAGTATCTTGACAAAAACAACCTACTGGGTCCTATAGTACTCGTAGTTGTAAACCATATCGGTTTCTCTTAAATACTCCAATTTAATGTTAACAAAATTTTCCAGCCATTCAGGAATTCTGCGTCAAAAACTAATTTTAATGGAAAGTAAAACACAAATTTCAACAGAGTATTTATTTAAAGGTTATACTTGAATTTATATACCATATAACACTCAATTTTTATACCATATAACACTCATAAGGTACAAAGTTGTTATATTTGTTTATTAACAAAATGTTGCAAATATTATGTTTGACACTCTGCGTTGGTGGTGGATCCGTTTCTTATGGACCTACAATATCAAGAGGCAGCAGTTGCTCAAGCTCATCTATCTTTCCAATATTTTAATCCTGAAAACAATAGTTTGTTAAATAAATTTAGTACACAATTCTAAACAAAAATACATTAAAATATCCTTTTTTATTACATATTACAGTAAGTTTATGTTATTACGTACCATGAAAAAGCCAAGCTAAAGACACTAAAATGTCTTAGAAGTCAGAAATTAACTTTTTTTAACTTAATATGAACATACATGAAATGAATCCTACTATCCTACTATTATTATAAATGTGAATGTTTGTATGTATGTTTGTACCTCTTTCACGATAAAACTACTGGATGGATTTTAATGAAACTTTACAGTAATATAGGTTATACATCAGAATAACACATAGGCTACAGTTTGTAGTCATTTTATGTAATTTTGGTCGCAATGTAACGATAAATGTCAATTAAGCCGGAAAAAAATCTGCCCTCTGAGAGCGACCTTGGCGTGCGCTGCCTAAACCATTGAAGTTACACAAATACGAAGTACTGCAGGATTGTTTGTCTTGACTAGTTCTAAATAAAAGTCCGCGACAGCATAGTAATATATCTATCTACCTTTTATGTGGAAGCCACTATGACCAAAAATATGAACCACAAATTTAATTAAATTGAATTCTGTTTTACAATGCATATTTTGGTATATAAATTTCACACTCTTATCAAAATCAATACGTTTGTGACTTTAAGTATTTAATGTACATTAACTTTGTCTTTTACAGTAAGTAATTTGGCCGAACAGTTTAAAAGTTATCACGATATGATTGACTTGAATGAAGCGAAAACGCGTCCCGGCGCACGGCGCGAAGTTGCAATGTGATGCAATGTTCGTTAATAATTGTGTTCTCTATGTATTTTTAACAAATTGTCATTTATCCCATTTCCTGGGAAAATACATAGGGATACTTTTTATAAACACTATACAGGCGAAGAATATATAAAACAGGCCAAGTGCGAGTCGGACTCGCACACAAAGGGTTCCGCATCAACATTAACGCTAACACACTCACACGCTAACACACTCATACTTTCGCAGTAGGAATCCCTGAGTCGCGGATGGCATGGACAACACTAATAAGATAACACATCACTAACACCTAAAACAGTAAAACATTTCTTAAAAATGACATTTGTTGTATGGGAGCCGTCACCCTTAATGTTTACTTTATTTTAATTTCATTATTTATTTTGAACGGTAAGCTAATAGTAAAAAAAATACATAATATAATAAATAAAATAATCTTTCACGAAACTTATGTGGCAAACAAAATTTTACGCGAGCGAAGCCGCGGGCAACAACTAGTATTATATAAAGCTTGAATAACATCCTATCCCTTGGGCATATTAAATTACTTGAGAAATAAGCTTAAACCAAAAATAGTAATTTTGTACTTACTCATTTTCTCCATTATAATCCCAGTCTCATCATTGCTAAAAGCCTAGTGTATGTAGGTCAGACTGACCTCTAGATGGTCATCCTTCTGTATTTGAGCTGTTGGTATTTATGTCAGGCACCATCATTTAAAATTTACGACTTGCTTACATACTGAAAAAATATATTAAATTAGAAAGGAATGTTTTAAAAGCACTAATATTAATTTCCATTGAGAAATTTATAAACACTTACATTGAAATTACTCTGAAATAGAAATCCAACTTATACAAAATACGAAACACGATTGTGGAATGTTTACGCACTTGTTGGCGAACACAATATTGATGTATTGAAATTTTGTTTTTAAGTGTTCACAATCTTAGAATACTTGCACTCAATAAAAACTACAAATTATGTGTTTGGGTCACTTCTAGAGTTTGTTTTTAATATAGTTTCACAGATTTGTTTTGTTATTGTTAGTTAACCTCCTCTCCTTGTAAGTTTTGACATAGCTAATTGCTACAGAATTATTGCCAGTTAAATGTGGTATTTTGAATCATTATTTTAATTTTGGTTTAAATATTTTTAAACAATATCATTTTGGTAAGGATAGACTATAATTAGTACAAATTATTCGTTTCTAACATAAAATTAAGGAAATAAAGTACACAAATAACAAATAATATAAAAATAAATATTAATCGGTAAGTTACGGTTTTTAATTTTTTCATGTCGCCACATTGTCATCAAATATGAATCTTAATATGAATTGAATTGCAAACGATTCATTGGAATGTGTGACCATTTTACGAAAATAATAGGAATTGCTAAGGTATTACTATGAATTCAGGAAATGAATTGCTTGCAGAGGAATTGCTCGATTTGGCCTTTTTAGGCCCTCTGCTTGCGTTTAACTGACTTGCATTTAAAATCACATACTTCTTACCAAACCTTCTCGTTTTAAATAAATATGTACTTTTATATGTATCCACTTCTGAGTTTTTATTCATAAATATTCGACAGTCCAGATTTTCTATTACAGTGATGTATATGTGTATTAGTATTTTATCTTTACGTGGGATTTTAGTGAGTAAAGTTTATCTATTTATTTACTGCATGGGTGTTACCCGTAAAAAGGATGGCAAACAAGGGCAAAATTTACAAATTCCGTATTTTTTGTTACATTTTAATAACATGTTTGACAGAAAAATATAAATATGACGACTAAGAGACGAAAAAACCCTACCAATGTCTTCGAATACAAAAACTTCGTTGAGATTTTTGTATTCATTTTAATTCAAAATATTTAATAAGTCTTAGAAACCAACATTACTTTATGAAGGCAATAATTTTTACAATATAAATTGCAATATAATGTAATTAATAAATTCTTTACAGCATTAAATCATTTCTTTACTTATAAGGTAAGGTGGGGTAAGACAGACATACTTTTATCCACAATAGGAAACAAAGGGTATTATGAAGAAGTTGTTTGTTCTACTGTAGAAGTAAAAGATTATACTGATACATGATTCAGAAGGAGAATATTGATTCAATTGTAAAACTCAAAAAACTGTCAGTCTTACCCCGCACACGGGGTAAGACTGACAGTACGTTTTTTTTCTTTAAAACGTGAGCTAAACTGCAGTTTCTAAAGAAAAACCATAATAATAACATGTTAACTTATTGTTTTTAATATTACGAGTAGCATAGTAGGGTTCCTTTTCAAGTAATTCGTGTAAATGTAAATCTGGGGCAAGACTGACTTAGCATTAAAATCAGGGGTAATAAACCTTTTATATCAGGTATAAAATTTATTTTATAATTTATTTACTTATTATATAATTTTACTTTATTTAGTGTACCTAAATTGCTAATACGTATTCAATATCTAGAAACTGAATTTTTAACCGACTTCAAACAAAGAAGGAGGTTCTCAATTCGACTGTATTTTTTTTTTTTTTTTTTCCTTTGTTACTTCAGAACTTTTTACTGTGTGGACCGATTTTCAAAATTCTTTTTTTGTTTGAAAGCTGATACTCTCCGATTGGTCCCATTTAAATTTTAAATCGCTTCGGTAGATTTCCAGATATTGACCAAAACGTCCTGTTTTTTAGGGCTATCAAGCCGATCGAGCGGCCCTGTTGATGTGTCAAAATCGCGGAATAGCCACGGAAATTACAATAAAACGTAACACCCAAAATAATTCAAAACATATTCAACTGTATTTCCATTCCTTAAGGCTCATTTTCTATGCATTACATTATGGTACACGTCTTTTTAATGCTTATGAACAAAATAGTTTGAGAGCCGGAAACATTTTTACAAGTTGTTACTATTATAGCAAATTTTTCGAGAGTAGATTTATTTCGATGTAACGCTCAACTTCTTCTATGACAATGATTCTCAATAGTATTAGACAAAGGAGTAAGAGACAAAAAAATCTGTCTAGGACGACGGGCAGTATGACTTGTAAGACAATATGGTTGGTGAATTATAAAAATACAACAAAAACAGAAGTAAACATCAGAAAATAAATCAGTAGGTTAATAATCATTTTACATGACATCGTTATGTTACATAAAACCGTAATTTTTGTAGGACATAGATAAGTTTTTTCCAAAAATTAAAATTAATATTTTTGGGACTAATTAAATTAACATACTCGTATTTAGTCTCTGTGTACCTTCTGCATCTGCTACAATCGAGAATCGTTGTCATAGAAGAAGTTGGGCGTTTTCTTCAAGTTAGTCTCGAAAAAGTTACTTGATAATAAAAAGTAGTAAAAATGTACTATCGAACAAATTGATTCGTGACCCACCATATGCCTATTTTCCTCCAGCTAATCAAACGAAATTAGGTCGAAATTCCCTTAAACATTTGTTGTCTTGGTTACCGACTTGTTATTATTTAAAATGGCACTGACAGTTACTGACTGCTGAGAACTTTGCTTTCTATAAATCGTCTTGAATTGGTATGTTACCGTTAAAATTAAAAAATAGGTAACATTGCCAATACCCAATAATAGTTATCTTTCTAACTACTGTTAGCGACATTTCTCAAGCTATTTTTAATTATGAAATAAATCCGTGATTTTCAATCTTTATTCCATTAACCGTCTTGTAATAATAACAAGATTTAGAATGATAATATTTACCATCTTATTTTTTGGTATTTTCCTGAAATGTCTGAAACTATACAAGGTTTGTCGCCTACCTTGTATACAAAAATTAAATGAATTTCTGTACTATAATATTCTTAGCCAAATAACTAAAAATTGACTAAATCATCAACAAACTTAGTCTACAGTAACTAATTTTCGCATATTAGTGGTAAAACAAACTTGCAATATAAGGAAATAAAAAATGAAAGAACAATAATATTTAATTATGGGCTTAAATAAACAACAAACAATTAAAAAATATTTAAAACTATATTATATTATGAATATCGTCTCTTTTGGTAACGCCACAAAGTTAAACGACAATGCTGTGATAATCTAAAAGATTTTTCGTCGGAGAAGATTGTGTTAGTCCAGTCAAAATTTAGTGCAACCGTTGAGACTCTGCTAACTCTCTGGGCCTGATTTCTGTAATGCAAACCAGTGCCATGCAAATAGTCTCTTATTATTTGCAAACAAACATCATAACTTTGCCTTTATTCTAAGCTTGTTGCAAAATAACGAGTCGGAGTAAAGGGATGTTCTTCATAACGCAGTTGCATAGCTCTTGCCTATCCAAGTGTGATTGGATGAACGCCATGGCTGTGTCTTCGCCTGTCTTCTGAGAACCCATCTTCAGCATTACGTCGGATTCACTTTCTCACTGTGCATTGAGATATTATATTCAGCTCCCGTGATATTTCCCGTATACTACAGCCTTACTCACACTATAATCCGCGCTATTTCTTGTTTAAAATTAGCCATTATTATAAATTTTACTGCCTTTTTAGTTTCAATCTGAGATCATGTAAATGTTTAGATTATTAGAATATTATGATTTCTTGACATCTGACAGCCATTTTGAGTGATGTTTCTGAAGTTTAAAAATATTAAAAACGTCGTAAGTGCAACGCCACGCCTGAGAAGAAAACGAATTTGACTTTGCCAAAATTACAAACGAACTGTCGGCGAGGTGGGTCACGAATCAATTTGTTCGATAGTACCTACATAGCACAGTCATAAAAAATATACACACATACATACGAAACATTATTCTGTTTATTTCGTAGTCCAGTAAATATAAGTTAACCGAGTAAGAAAGTGGAGGTCTATAACCTTATTCAGATAGTCTGATTTGTATCCGTTCACAGCTATGATTCGTATCCACGGATACGTTTTTAACGATCCGGCACATCCCTAACTCGGATAATAAATACTTAGTCATAACTCTTCACTAGGATCCCTATATCGCGAGTAACAAAGACAATACAAATGATATTACATACACTCACAACATGAGTACCTATAAACATTTATCTGTGTTTATCTATTATCCCCAATGATATTTTATACTAAAAACCAGAAGACCGGGCAGAAGTTATTCTGCCACTCTCACTTTACGACAATTATTTACTAAGTTATACAAAGTTACAGTAATAAATGGACTTCTATCTACTTCTATTTGGATAATGTTTTACATAACTTTCTGCCTCAACCTGATATTTGTTTTACATAACTTTCTGCCTCAACCTGAACTCAAAATCAATCGTAAATCATTCGTAGAATTACTAACAACTACTCGTATTACCTGACATTTTGATTTCCCATAAACTTTTGATGTTGACTGTACCAGCAATTTTTCCAAATGTAAATACGAAAAAAGCTACGGATACTCGTAAAGATAGAGTAAGAAATCAATTTGCCGGAGAGATATCAAACAAGTGCCAGCACTTCGGCCTAACGAAATTTTACTAGAAAACATCTGAGTCTCAATTCTATTAATTTACAAGTGCTTAAATCGAGTCGAGATTAAAGAAGGGAAAGTTGGGCGTTCCCGTACGTATTGTTGTCTCTTTTTAACACTATTCTTGGACTCTTCAGTAGGGTGAGCAAAAAAAAAACATTTTAACCATGGATAATAATTAATTATTTATTCAAAATTTATATTTACATCTCTATATGAATACTAAT
>LGAG01000500.1:217219-231908 GCA_001278395.1 Lerema accius
ACTCACGCGTTAACCGCACTAGCACGTCAACACGTTAACCGCGATTTTCATGACCAGGCGTCTAGCTGAACTCTGTGACTGTAACCGCAGTGATGATATCTTTCAGTGCGTTACACCGGTTATATGAACTGTAATGAATACAGGTGGAGCTAATGTACTCCTAACATTGTTTATCCATTTTCATGTAGTGTCAGTAGTGAAATAAAAACATGTATCGTTGAATCTCATTAAGTATTACGTATTCGTTATGTTCTAACGAAATAGTCATTTATTCCAGATCTATAGTACTCCTATAAATTATACTCTTTAGATATATTTATTTTAGGGTGGAGAGTAGGTTAAATGTGCTGAATGTATTTTGAGATTTCCATAGCATAAGTTACAACTAATATTATATGAACCGAACTCAGAAACGTTCTTTTTTTAGGATCTTGTGGTAATAAAAAAAGGCTTGAGAAATTGGGCAGCGGTACCGATTGGTAATATGTTTTAGCTTTGTGTGTGAATTATAAAAGCTTAGGGAATAAAAGTGTTTATTCCAATCTATGTTCCCTTAACTTCCCTTGCGATTATACTTAAGTCAAAAAGGTTTAAACTTAATAATTATGTTCGTACGCATGCGCGCGCTTCACTGCGCACAATACGCTTAAGAGATGCGCAGGCGACTCTATTAACAAAAATATATATAAATATACTTATCGTGACTGGAAAAATTCATGAAAGATTAGCCATTAAATAAAAATAATGCTAACATATCATGAAATAATACGACAATAATTTATTGTAGTTTGAAAATGTCATTAAATCACCAACGGCTTCCGATATTATAAATTACGTTAAAATAGTTGCATTTATATGAAACGATATGCGTATCTGAGTACGGGCTTAGCTTTTAAGAGTTCTTTATTGTCTTAGTATACTTACTTTGTAAATATACTTAGATTGTAAGACCCCAAAAAAATTAAAAAAATTGAAAAATTTATTCTCTTTTCATTGTTTTACCCTGTTTTCCCAGTATTTCTTTTAGCAAAATACCTTCAATTAGAATCGAATTGCTGTCAATAGGATATAATGATGGGGGTAAATCAGATATTTTACGGGGGTAATGAGGAACCTAATTACAGAAAAAAGTTAATTGTACATTTCTTTTGATACCATTTTAAAGACTAGGTACAATCAGTTTTCCTCATAGGTCACCGGGGTAACGATATTAAAAAGGTTAGGAACCACTGACGTAATAGGAGGGTATGAAAATTAAATAAACAGTTCATAAAAATTGTTATAATTGGTGTCTCAAAGATTTAAAACAATACAATCGTATAAAGTGTTACACTTAGCTAGTCCTTATCTAATTTATATTAAATCACTGTTGCTACGCGGCCGGTGCATGCGTGAGCTACAATGACGGTGACTTTCATTCATAAATAACATTGAGAACATTATATCCAGTAGAGATTTTTTGAAATACACATTCCATCTTTACAATCGATATTTGTCTAGCCACGATAATTACTTCACACACAAAACTAGACTCATTTACCACATAATTTCTCATTAATACATTGTTAGGTACATTCTATTTTACTTATCACGTTTTTTGATACTTTAATTGCACTGTTTTGTATAAGACTAAACACGTCACCGTCTTGAGCTAAATTAATCGTAAAAGATAGTGTTTGTGCATCTCTAAGACTCCATGTAGTACACTGCAAGTACACTGATCTGTCAGTTATAGTAAATAAAATTAAATAACTACATTTAACATAACAATGAAAATATAAATATGTATAACAATACAAAAAAGTTATAAAATTGACTCCATACAAAAATAATAAATGAGTATTCTATACAGTAGGTTGGCTATCTGTCGTTAAAACCATAACTGTAGATGATACAGAGAATGTAATATAAAATAAATTATAACTATTTCCCTTTGTTCCATATAACTTTTCATAAAAAATATGCAGACAATTTCAATCCATGTGTTGTTGGATTCAGCTACATTCCTATATAAAATTGACAATAACTTTTAAAAATTACTCCTACCTTTAGTGTAAATAGCTCAAATTACTTAGAATGTTCAAAAACTTCAACTTACGTTTATACCGACTAATTATTCCAATATTCAGATATAATATAAGTGATGTTTCATATTAAAAGATATTTTATATTTACATTTTTGGTGTACAACAGCTCTATAAAGATCTATAAAGTCAAAAATTTCCAAAGTCGAAGAAAGTGTAGCTTCCAAAACGGATAATAATTTTCGTTCATCGTCACACGTGAAAAGTCTATGAAATAAATAATTAATGCTCATACATAATGATCGTAAAGGTACTAATAACAGCAAACGTATTTTGTACTTGTGTACGAACGGCTGCCGACATTTCCTAACCTAAATAAATACTATTTAATTAACACGAACATCTATCAATATCTGTGTAAAGTACATCAAACAGTATAACATCTAATAAAGGTGTATACTAGACACGTCCAACTACAACATTTTAAACATTTACCTACGTTACGTTGCGAGTCAGTTAGTTCGAACACTGCCATCGGGAGGGCGGTAAGTTATCCTCGCTACTAAATAAAAACAATCTATGCGTGTGATAAAGTGTGTAGGATTAAGCTCTTTTGCATTCGGCGTACAATAATCTCTAACGTTAACAAACTGAACGTGCCAGAAATTCAGCACAAAGCGAATAGATAAGATGCGTTTGCGTCGATTTCCCGCTGCCAGTAACTTCAGTCTAACATTATCCAATACCATCGACGCCCAACGGAAAAAAATATTATGTTTCGAACACATCAAAAACGGATAATTTCTGTGCTGATACAGTCAATAACGATCACCAAAAAGTAGTCACTTTAACAGTTATCGAATTATATTACACGACGTAACCGGTACCGTATCATTAGTGACCTATTAAAGTATTTACACCACCGACGCAGACGATACACCCGGCGACGTGAAGCACTGCGAGGGGGAGCGGTGCGGGGGGGGTGCCCCGCGAGAGGCCGGGCAGATGCGAGTTCTTATAAAAGTCGGGTTCCTCGTCACTAGCGGAGAGGGTCAGCAGGAGCTGGATGTCCAGCTCTCGCTTGGTTAACCACTACCAAACCTTGCACTTGTTGAGGGGGTTCATGGGCGAGCCGAGAGGGCACTTGAAGTCGTTGGCGAACTCCTCCATGTTGGACATGGGGCCGACGACGCGGAAGCGGCCGGGCGCGTGGAAGCCGGTCGTGATGCGCAGCTTGATCGCCTCGTTGCGGTACACCGAGCACCACGTGTTGGCCGCGCTCAGCCAGAACATCTGTTCAATGATTCAGTCTAAGAAGCTTGCCTGACGACGGTTTTTGAACCTCTACATCGATACGAATGCAAGTTTGAATTCCACTTGCGTTTGTATCGCTTCATACGATTAGTATTTGCCAAAACTTTGTCATGTTAATGATAACGTGCCTCGTCAGAGAGTTCAAAAAACCGCGTCATTCCAAGACTTAAAATAAACATTTGAAAAATTAACTGCGGTAAACAAAACTAAGATGTTTTAAAATATTTTGTCAAGCTTAAAACTGTCATGGCATATCTTAATATTTTTTTGGCATGGGATGTAAAAAAACACGGTAGGCAGTTACATAATTAAACTTAAACCAAATGGCAATATTGGTCATGCTATCTGAATAGCAAACCACATTCCCTCAAGCGTCCTCTTCAACCGAATAGTTCAACTGTAAGTGACGCAACAACAAGAGGGAGATCTAAGTAGTTTTCAAGTGTGTCTCATCGTATCTGTGATGTATGGTATCGTACCTGTCTCGGGCTGTATTTCTGTAGTCCGGGCAGCCGCGGCTCCTCACCGTGTCGCTGGGTCCACGCTTGGTACGCGTAGTAAGCCTCCTTGATTCCACCGTTGTCGGCGATGTTCTCTCCTTGGGTGTTCACGCCATTCAACTGAAGTAACCATAGCAATTCGTTAATAGGTACTTTAACTTTTATTATTCTTAACAAAAAAAAAACCGACTTCAAAAGTAAACTAAAAAGTAAAATTTAATTTGTTTATGATAAACCCAAATTATTCCGTGGCTATTCCGTGATGATGACACATCAACAAGGTCGTTCGACAGCTCTAAAAAACGTGATATTTTGTTAAATATCTGGAAATCTACCGAAGCAATTTTGATAAAATTAAAATGCGACCAATGGGAAAGTATCAGCTTTCAAACAAAAAAAGAATTATTAAAATTGGTCCACCCAGTAAAAAGTTCTGAGGTGATATACATAAAAAAATACGGTCGAATTGATAACCTCCTTCTTTTCTTTTAAGTCGGTTAAAAATTAATCATATTTTTTATGACCACTTGTTGTTTTGTATTGAAACGTTATGATGGGTAAGTTTTATCCTATGTTGAAGATTTACTGCGTAAAATTAACAACTCTTATTACGAGACTCTTAAGGGAGTTGTAACTTTTTATCATTCTTCTCTTCTTATACTCATGTCTAAGTAGGTATGTTACATACCTTAAGGTCGACTTCCTTGACAGTGTAGTTAGAGTACTGGTCGATGATACATTTGGCCTTCTCGAGGTACTTCTGTTTAGTAGTCTCTTGCCACCAGTCCACGAGGTTGCCGTTCTTATCAAATTGACGACCCTGGGAGATGTAAAAGCTGATTATTAGGTATAAAGTTAAGGCTACTTAAGTCTTTGGTTTTATATATAAATAGAGAGAGAGAGAGAGGTATACAGAGATTTTAACATTTTTGTAAAAACTTTAAGGCAAGCAGGGGATTTTTTCGGGGTAAAAAAGTAAAAGCACAAGTAATTTTATTTTTACTGTATTTTATTGTGCCAAATCCAAAGCTGACCTGGTCATCAAAGCCGTGTGTGATCTCGTGTCCGATGACGAAGCCTATGGCACCGTAGTTCATGTAGGCGGGACGCTTGGCGGAGAAGAAGGCTCCTTGCAAGATGCCGGCGGGGAACTCTGTTACGACACAGATCTTTATTAACCAACAAATCACATTTTCGACTGATTAATTCAATAGAAATAACAAGTATTCATTAAGGCAACTCCACTCCTAACAGAAAAATAATAAAGGAAGGGATACATTTAAAAATTATAAGTTGCCTGCAATTCCACAATAGACACTAATCTGTTGACACAGACAATACGCTTGAAAAATAATAAATTCCTTCTGACGCAGTATATCCTATACACAAAACAAAAATATACGAGAAAAATATACGAGAACAAATAAAATTTTGGTATACATAAGTATTTTTAACTTGAAAAAAAAAACTGAAGAACAAGTTAGTGTATCTGAAGCACTTACGGATACTATTTTCGATGGAGGAGTAGAACGCGTTGACGACGGCGGGTCTGCCGTGCGTGATCCAGTCCGTCTTGTTGACGGGCTGACGCAGCTTGCTGAACAGGAACTCAGTGCCGAACAGAGTCAGGTTCAGAACTGACTCCATCAGGTGTTCCGACGACATCTCCAACTGTGTACAGTTATACTTTTAGAATCTTTGTACCTGCATCATTTTTCGTTTCGTGTCGATTCATATTATTTTTAATTTGACGTTCTTTAAGTGAGCTATTGGTTCCTAAGACGAAATAAATGATTTGATTTTTTTTATTATTGTCTACTAAGACGCACTGAGAATGCCGAGTGAACGTGCAAAACTCGCGCCGTCAGCGCTTTAAAAAATAGTGCATAAGGTTCCTTAGAATGCTTTTACATAACAGATTTTCATTAGTTTGGGCAAAAGTCTCTCCTGCAATTTTAAAATAAAATACGATACTTTTAACGAAATACTTTTATTTTAAGCGACTTAACGTGGACTGAAAAACGTGTCGTGTGTGTAAGATGTATAGGTCTAAAACTACGGTAACTCACCCCAGAATAGAATTCAGTGAGTTTGTTGTTGTCCAACATTTCGTTGGGGTAGGCGATGTGGGCGGCCATGGCGTCAGCTTTCTCCAGCGCTTCCCCGCGAGTCTTGTCGTCCATCCAGTCTACTTCCGTCAATGTCTTGCGGAATTGTTGCCTAGTAGAAGTTCAGTGATTAAAAGTGATTTGTCTATAATATTGTTTGTTATTAAGAATATAGAAGCGGTTTTAGCCCATCGACGAAGTTAAGGAACTGCGGAAGTAGTTTTAAGTTTTATTCGCCGCTGGTAATCAAAATTCTAGAGCAGACCCGGTTGTTATTTTTACACAACAGTTAGGAGCCCTTCGAAATAAGATCCCACAATCCGCAATAGAGCAGCGTAGAGGAATATGTTCTAGGCCTCCTCAGTCAATAGTGCGCTACTGATAGTAAAGCCATATAAGCAAGCTTTAAAAAAAGCGGCACTTCGAATGCCATAAGTACCTAACTATTAACTCCAAAGTAATCATCGGTACGTAGGTAAAGTTTTGTCTGTTAACGTAATATCTACTGAAAACTTACCTAATATCATTAACCATTTCCAGAGCATTGGATTTAGAGTTTTCATTGAAGTATTTTCTGATGTAGAGTGCTCCGACTGCGATCGACATGCTGACAGAGAAAACATTCAGTTACTTAAGTAAATACCGCTGGTACCGTGCAGTACAAACACGAAAATTCATTAAAATATTAATATTCATTGAAAGACAAGGGAAACATAATTATTATGTAAATATTCCATAACTTTCATCGTACCTCGCTAACATTTCTTAGTTGCTTTATTTCTAAAAACAACTTAATTTTCTTTATTTTCTTGAGGCACTTGGAACACCCACATTGTTTACTATTTCTCATTCAGCGTAGGTGGAAAGAATCTCAAGCAACTGACTGACACATTATCGTTCGGTTCGGTGAAAAAAAAAACATTTTAAAAAGCAATGTGTATTTCATTATAAAGTCGTCCACGGCACATGGAATTTGCCAATCTGTAGTTGGCCAGCATACTGGACTAAGACCTGGCTGACCAAGACCATGCTGGAGTAACATTGTGGCAGGAAGACAGTAAAGGTCATACCTGACGCTAGCAGTGTCAGCGCACTCCTTCCAGCGGCTTTCACGTTCGGTCTTCCCGGAGAGAGCGGTGACGTAGGCGAGCTGTCGTCGCCGCAGGTCGTCGGTCAGATACGACACGGACGCTCCCGACACACGCCACATCACATAATTGGCTTGGACACGTTTCGGCGTTTTCTCCAGGAGATCCTGTTCACAAAATCCTTATCAATCATCATGATAGGTTTAAATCTCAATGTGTTAGTAACTCTAACTGTAACTACAGGATCGATTTAGTTGAAGTTTAGTTCTAATCTAAGGAGAGAACCTAAAATTTTTTTTTTCAAATTGCATGTTTCCCTGGAATGACTTCGACGTCGTTTTTAAGCGCCCGATGAAAAATATCAAGCAATACGACAGGTAATGTTTGTTAAATGTGTCGCAAAGATTGTTAACAAAAGGTTACTTTTCAATTATATTTTGTTAAGTGTGTTGCCTCAAGCGAAATGAAGCTTGTATAACACATATAATTGTTAAAACCAATAACTTATAGAACAGATTTTTTTAAATATATGGTTTTAATTTTTTTTTACACTTGTTTAATAGAACCGACCTCCAAATCCTTAATGTACTGCGGCACGTTGACAATAGCGACTTCGTCCAAACCAACTTTCACGTGCGGAGCCAGCAGGCGGTTGATGTACTCCAGCCATGGAACCCTACACACAAATACATTAACACTTAAAAAACAGCACCTACTACCTATTATTGGAAATTAATTCATAAATAATTCGTATTATTTTCTTTTCATCCACAAGCTTAACAGCGATCATCCTTTTGCTTAAATCCGCCGATAAAAGCTCGTCGTAAAGCGGGTTGGGTTAAGAGAACTCTATTTTTTATATTTATTTAGGTATGCTTTTAGCGCAAAGCCTATTGACGCAATTGACGCGTTATTACGTATTTGCTATTATCTAATAAGGAATCTGCGTTTATTTATGTAACTAAATATTTTTTATTAAACAAACAGATTATTTAAATAGATTATTGTTTTAGTTTAAATTACATCGTTTTATTGATTTTTCCCTTGCAAAGAAAAGTAAGTATAGAACCTAGGTGTACATTTTTAAAAACATTCTGTTCAGGAAAAATAGGATACCGAAACTGTTAAAATTTTGGGCCAAAGTTAAAAGCATAGAACCGAGCTTTTGCGCTGGAGTATAACTCTGTTATATCGGCCGCCTAATTGAATCGCGAATGCAATCGCAGTTTCCAGGAAGTTTCGATATTTTGTCATCGACACCCTGTCGAATATTTACACGTGCCGGCGTGCCTGGCTATTATAAGTAAGTACTCGTAGATTGCACACAAATCCGTTTTTACTTAACAATAGCTATGCGGTTGTGGCTCAGATTGTGATATGATAGACTGTGTTGTGTAACTAATCTGTAATTTGTCAATATTTAAGGAATATTTTGATAATTATAATAATATGAATAGAGGTTTCTAGTCCAAATATCATCCTCAAAGTCTTTTTTAGAATTTGCCGAGTCGAATGTAAAGAAATTAAAATCCGTGACAGAAAATGCAGAAATATCTATAGGAAAATAATAATAGCCTTGTTCAGTTATTCAAATAAAACACATACACATATCAAGGAGTCATAGCAAAATGAGGTATACATGCTACATGTTATTTGAAAGGGGCTGTAAGTGAACACGTGTAGCGTGGAAGGGTGGATACGACGTCGACGTCACACCGTCCCTCGCTCGACGGTCGCTGTGGCAGTGTGTCACAGGGTCAGCTGACCTTATCAACTATTGATGTATGACTATAGTCCCTTTCAATAGAACTTAGCAACATTTTTATTATTTTTTATTTTGCCAGTATACGAGTATAAGACATCTATTCCAATCTATACTATTATTACCTATAAGGTAATGTTTGTAGGATATAACATTCAAAAATACTCATCCGATTTTACAAATTCTTTTATCAGCCGAATGCTAGCTAGCACTTAGTAATATAATCTATATTTTACTGAAATAAACAATATTTTTTAAATCTTGTATATCAGTAAAAATACTAATAGTAAAAATGTCGTAATAATCTTTGCAGAAAAGTATAAAAAATTTAATTATGCAAAGTGCAAATACAAAGATTGCTCGTCAATATAGCTGTCTTACCGGGGGAACTTTTGTTGCAATTCTGAGATCGTCATAGGATTGTAGAGGCTGGTAGCGTTACGGCGCTTCTCTAGTGGCAAGGAGATCTGAAACAAAATCATAATTTTAGGTGCTATAATATCAGTCTGCGTGACGAACTCGATGTTTAAGCAATGTCTCGCCATAAACTGTTTTTATTATAGACTGTAGTTTTTGATGGATGTTTTAACAATCCTTTTTTCAATGTCACGCATGTAGCAAGTAGGAGTATTATAATTATTTCTATTTGAACGACAGTCCTATTACTGTGCACCAATTATACCAGAGTTCGGTTACACTCCTACTGTGTCGACATAACCATTTTGTTGCTGTATTTAATTAAATTACTACCTTATGGAACGTGGATTGAATTTATTCCTTAACGTGTATAAAAAAGACGAAATTCTATAACCTGTTAAACTGGCTAGTAGGTATTACCAGAAAAAATGAAGCCTGATTTTCCAAAGCAATTATTTAATATTTAATCATTTAGTCAGTTTCTATAATGTCCAAAATCAGATGTTATGCGCAATAGCCTAAACAACAAAACCATCTGGCCTAAAAACATACATGATTAGTTCCCTTGTACAGTTTTCTAAAACCGTCTACAGCCCATTAACCTCGGACGCCCTTCTATTGGACCTATAAATGTTACAGTGATCGCACAACGACACCACGACTTACAACAGAACGTAGTTACGACCGCAAACGAAATTTATGATTCTCGTTGACTTTATTGTAAAATGAATCACGAAGAATTCTTTATGAGCGTGCAGTCACCATGCTGTGTGGGAAATTGTGGGATACAGTCCATTTACAAGTTACATATTGGAAAATAGAAACTGTTATGGTAACCAGTTATTGTTACGTACTGCTTTTACTTTTCTTATGTCGTGGGGACCATCTTTTTTGTAGCAATTTGAGAAATCTATAGTAACTATTTCTTTTTGAAGTGAGCATTTGATTTAGTTATTGATAATACACTCTTTATTGTTGATCACAACCTTAGAAACTCATTGTAAAATTGAAATAAGTAGACGGGCACACAATCTTATAGTCATAAATCAAATACGTCTAATTGTAAAAACTTACAAATGTAATTTAAAACCATCTGCAATCTACCTCTATGTAAATCTTATGTTTTTAATAAAAAAACTTCCTAGTTCTGTAATTATAATCGTGCATGGTTACTGTGCTCCGTGAATATAAAAGTCGTCCATTCAAGGCCTATATATTGGCCTGATTGGGTGGAGTCATCGCGGAGTCAATACGTCGTCAATTGTTCGGAGCCAGATATAACATCAACACGATTTTAAACAGCAAGCACGACTGTTGATCCTGGAGGAACTAATAATACTTATTACACTTGTCTTCCTATTTCTTTTCAAACGTGGTGATCACTACTGTCATGCCTTGCAGACGGAAAAATAAATTATGAACATTGTTTACGCTGTTTTTATTAGTATAGGCAAGTAACTCTCGTAACTAACTACACAAAAGTTTCCTTTCATTATCATCGAACAGTGGTATTATTGTAGTATAAAATTCATTCTGGATTGTTCGATTTCTTCTTTTTTTAATCGTTTTACTTTGAGTGCTGTTGTGTTATTAAAAAAACTCGATAAAAAAATGAATAATGTGTTATAGGTACTTACATTGGCAAGCTTCATTTCAAACTCCAAGGAGTTCTTCAACTCGACTTCAGCGCGGGCGCGGTCGGCTCCGAGCAGCGTGGCGATGTCCACCATGTACTCGTAGTAGGCCTGCACCAACTTGTCGCTGAATCCACGGTTCAGGTACTCCCGGCTGAGCCCCAGCGATGCCTGGTCCAACTGTGGGAGACACACATTATTTGCCAAAGGTTTCATGGGTAATATAAAGCAAATACTCAAGTTACCACCGCTTTTTATGGCATTAATTTAGCCAGATTGGTCTTTTTACTCGTGTAGAAAAAATTTGTAATAGAGCTCCAAATTATATAGAAGATACAGACTTGAGTTTACACGTCACGTCATTAGGAATCATGACTTCTTATCAATAATATGAATTCTTATATTAAAAATATGAGTAAATACACAGCAGGTACTTGTATAAGTTGTTATAATATTTTTTTGGCCATTAGCAGAATAATTAAGAGTGCAAAGCAGACGCAGAATATTCGCTTCAGCTTATTAATAACATGATATTAACTTAAAGGTTAATTTTATTGAGATCATATTCGTATATAAATCGTAAAATCTGGAAACATTCACGGTTATACATACTATAAATATTTAACAGATAATGAATAGCACAGCATTTTGTTGTTGAAAATAAATAATGTAGACATAATATGTGACAAAATTTTATCAGTCGCGTAGGAGCTTGGACGCAAGTCACATAACGCAATATTTCCAAGGTTTTAAAATAAAACTTATTTGAACGCCTCTCTGAACGAAGACTGCATCGAAGACATTCTTATGATGTCAGTCAACGATCAAATGAGTTTGCCAAACATCAAACGTAAATCCCATGCAAACTCACCAGACAAGTGAAGCTTATCAATCCGCTCAATCACCACAAAAAAACGAAAACAATATTCTCTGCTGAATCTTACGTCAATAATTCTCCTCGTGGAGTTCTTGACGTCGACGCTGACGGAGAAGTCGATGAAGTAATCGACGGAGTAGCCGGCGGTGCGGAAGCGGTACACGGACTGTTCCCAGGAGAACCCTTGCTCGTCCCAGGCCTCGCCGTCCAGCACGGGCCAGCCGCCGAGCCGCCGCAACATGTCCAGCAATGGCTGCACACCACGAGCTTCGATGGCAGCTGCCACAAATTAATCCTTAATATCTAATTGACCGAGCTTAACTAATACCTATTAACATTAACTAATATTTCGTTAAAACTGTCTAAAAAGGCTTTTGTTTTGCAATTTTTGTGTAAGGACACACGACAGATTAATTGGTTTTAACCCAAAATGTACCTTAAAATCTTAATTAAGTACAATTGGTAGTGCTGTTTTGTCAAACTTCGAAAATTTTAATTTTACTAATTATGTTGAAAGCAAATCGTTGAGGACGTCTTTAGCGTTCGTAATATGCATTGACAAGAGCGATTAAAAATCATTAATTGGCTCATCCGCTAATTTATTGGCTATTTAAAAAAAGCAAACAAGTTAACATACGGAACAATAGTGAAACTACATTTGGTACCAATACGTGGAGCTATCAGTAATGCATCACAATCAAAACCTTGTTATAAAGTCTATCTGTTGTTTGAATGCATCACGTAGTTCAATCAAACTCGGTGTATTGCTCGACATTGAAATTCAAAATTATTTTATTATGTAGGTACCGATGGCTTTCTTCGTAAAGCAGTTCTCTAACTCATTTTAGTACTGATCCATCTGTATATTAAGGCTGAATTTTATTATTTGACCTAACCTAAGATCAGAATACCCTGACCTCAGACCAAAAAATGCATAGACTCTGCTTTCGCAACAAAAAAGCGTAGTCGAAAAACAATACGTAATTAACAGATGATAACGTTTCACGGTACATTTCTCGGCAGGCTATGCTATGGGACAAAAAAAAAGTTGACCTTACTTTTTCTGAAGACTGAAGCTATTAAACTTTTTGGCCTTAAACCCTGACTTATGCAATCAAATGGCCACCTCTAGGGTACGTTTTACCTCAAAATAAAGCTCGATACATATAAAAAAAATACTTACTCCGATTCATGCAGGCCTGGAATAAAGTCTTCGCGAGCACGAAAGGCTTGGGCTCATCTTCTGTCACCGGCTCATCGAGGAGCGACCTGATCTGCTCCTGCAGCTGGTCAGTGATGATGGAGAAGGTGTTCACCGACGTCTTGTCATCAGGGATGCGGGTGTTCTTCACAAATGAACCGCAAGCGAAGTCATAAAAGTCATCACACGGATCTGCTTTATCGTCCATATTCTGGAGCAGTTTTGAGGCTAAGGGACAAGTATATTTATTTTTTACTGTGATATTGCATATTGGTTAGGTTCTTAAGATACTACTACTTAAGTTAAATGGCTATATTTATTACTGTGATAGCCTTTATGCTGGCTCTACCGGCATGACGAAAGAGCCTCTTGCGTGAGGAAAAGTCATGTTTATGTGTTGTAATATATCGAAGGCCCCCCAAACATCGGATGGTCTTAGTTTTGGTTTTGTTTAAGGAACCAGGTAAGTAACAAGACTTTTTATTAGTGTCGATCATTAAGGAGGTATTGATAATACGAAATACTCATAATGATAAGGTTGCGTGTTACTCAATATTTGATCCTATTATTTTGCTATCTATTATATCGTGTGTATTCCAATTACAATGTTGCGTTGTACTGAAAACCTAGAATCCCAATCAATTTATGTGTTAAGGCGTTATGTGATTACGAGCACTTTCACTAACGCATAAGCTTCTTTCTCATTAGTTATTACCTCACTGATTGCCAACATCCTACCTAACTTATATAAAGAGAAAGTATGGAAAAAGATTGGTACTTATATCTTTATGTCTTCGGACGAAACATTCGAATGTGGTTCGATACAAAAATGTATAATCCTCTCGCTTCTTTTTCATTTGCAGGCTTTTTCCTTTTTTAAATTATTGTGTTTGGCGAGTTAACTCTATTTAGTTGAGCTTATTGTGTATGTTTATGACTGTGAATGGATGAATGGTTAATACTTGGATGGACGAGTTCTTACCGGTATGGATGCATCCAGGCGTATTGCACATTTTAACTCCATACAACTCTTTGGAGACAACTACAGGCGGCGAAGAAGGGGTCAGCCTCAATTCGCTAGTCTGTGGTACGTCTGGAACAAAATGTAGACATTAGAATACTTGAAGACAACGTACACACACACACACACACACACACACACACACACACAATCTTTATAATGTAAAATTAATCGCTGTTTATTAGTCTCGCTAAAACTCGAGAACGACTGGATCGATTAATTTAATTCTAATTTTTAATTTTTTAAATTATTCTAATTTTGGTCTTGAAATATTTGTATAATTCGAGGGAATGTTTAAAAGGTAAATAAATATGAAAAAATGTTCAGTTTTTTATTTTATTGATTCTCAGGCGGTACGAATTTTACCAGGTCAGCAGAGCATGGTGAAAAAATTGAGAGAACGTAGTTGCGTTAGATAATGTAAACAACAAAATAAGGTAAGGTGGGGTAAGACTGACACCGGGGTAAGACTAACACTGTCTATAATCTCGATACGTATAGCTTATTAACGAAATTCTTATAGTGTGTAAGATAGTACAAACGTAAAAGTTCTCGTCTAAAAATACTCGTTTCGTTTCTTCAAGTATATGTGTCCGAAAACCACCATTGAAAATTTCAGTAGTAAAACAAAAAAATCAAAGTTACCGGCATGTAGGAGTTTTAAAATTTTTTGTGAAAACAGTGCGAATATGGAAGTGTTCTCGAAGTAAATACCGTTAAAAGAATATTGACATTATCGTTAT
>LGAG01000500.1:231971-242945 GCA_001278395.1 Lerema accius
GGTTTTTCTTTAGAAACTGCAGTTTAGCTCACGTTTTAAAGGAAAAAAACGTACTGTCAGTCTTACCCCGTGTGCGGACAGTTTTTCCAGTTTTACAATTGAATCAATATTCTCCTTCTGAAGATACCTGAGTGAATATCTTTACTGTAGCATAAAAGCCTAATTTATCATGTATCAGTATAACCTTTTACTTCTACAGTAGAACAAACAACTTCTTCATAATACCCTTTGTTTCCTATTGTGGATAAAAGTATGTCTGTCTTACCCCACCTTACCTTATGTCACATTTATTCAACTCAAAGAACACGGCCAAGCTGCGTCCTACTTTGAAGGACAGAATAGCGTCCTATAAATACTTAAGTAGCCAATTACTGATCGATCTGTTGCTCAACAAGGCGTGACAGGACCACAAGCAGTTTAACTATACGAATTTTACACACCATTAGCTGTTTATAGAACCAAATAAGAGGAATAGAAATAAACGGAAGGAGGAGGTATTCTTTCTTAGATATTTAGACCATGAAGTACTTTACAAATGTGTCTTTTATTTTACATTATAGTAGAGTTGATTTTCAATGTTCTACTCTTCACCCGATTTCAAAGTTTTTAAAAGATGCTGTTTTAATTATTATATCAGCATTTTTATTTGCTAATCAATGCTTGCTTTAGGTTTTCCAGAAACAAGATAAAGAACTTTTTTTAAAGACAGTAATTCTAATTAGTTAATAGCGATCAATATACCGCAGCGATCCTTAACTCGAAAAAAAACAAAAGTGTGAAAAAAACGCTAAGCAAAGGCGAAGTACTATGGTAACATCGTGTGCCATCAAATAATACGTTTTTGGATTTGTCCAGCAAATAATACGTTTTCGGATTTGTTAGTTAATTTGTACAGCCAAGTGTATTCACAATGACATTAGACGGCTTTATGTTGCGAACAGAGATACGTCATTATTGTCCATGTTCGTGTAAAGTTGTAAACTGTAGGTACAAGAGAAATGAGTAATTTTTAGACAATAGAATTGAGTGTATTGTTAGTTTCATTGTATCCGTTAGGTTAATGAGGTGGCGGAAATACGAGTTCAATGTGTTAGTGTTACCATGTCTGTTTACAACCGACGTTTAGGATATTACGAGGCTTGAAATGAAGTCTTTTGATTATTACGGAGTTTAGTTAGGAACAGTTATAGGTGGTTTTTAGTCTTAGTACCTAATCTGATTGGTGCAGAATTATTTAACCGTTGTTTGATACTAATATTTTTTTATTAATTTAAATAAAACAGTACCTACACTATCACACTGCGTTTGGTATACGGACACGTCACGTCACGTCAGATGGAAGTCTCGGTTGACATACGCTGACATCTGACAGCCAAGGATCTCGAACGAGTTTAGTCTTGTTTGACATAATGAGAATGAGGTACAGTCAAATTTCGACCACAAAACGAGGCCTGTAGTAGATATAGCTTACCATAAGTGCAACAATAGTGGTCTCCCGTTACTCGCGTAGGATATATCCACCTATCAAATCTGAGTTAAAGGCCACAAAACTCGTATGGGCGATCAACAGGTTTGGGATAGTACAGTTATCCGAGCGGGACAAAGCCTATTGTGACTCGCGCGAGCCTTTGTTTAAACAGATAGGTACAAAAAAGTTTATTGACTTCATGACCATCGTGAATGACTTACGTACGAATAACGTTGCCAAAACGTACGGAAGATATATCGCCGAGATTGCGCATGTAATGCTAATTCGCTTTAATTTTACCGTTACTTTTACAATGATTTATATTCTCATGTTTCTTCTCAGCATGTGCCCGTATGGCATACGAAGCAAGAAATTCTTTTTTAATACTAAGCCTACGCCTACGTATACAGATGGACGGATATGACTAAATAAAGAGTATTCCTGGTAGTCTTACTACGAAAAAATAAATAAGTTTTGGCAATGACTGTCAAGAACTTTTCAGCGAACTTATGACCTTCCAATGGAGTCTTACCATCTTTATATTGTTAATCAATGGGTGCTAAACCAAAATAGCGTTTTTCACAAGATCCTGTTGGCATTGACCGAGTGTCGCGGTGAAATCGTCCTTTTATTATCAGACTTCGCCTCACGAATCACGTTCAAGTTCAAAACATGCAAACCAGTTGCAAAAACACTACGTACGTGTTGCTTACTTCGACAATCGCCTTGTTTTTATTATATTCACTTACCAAAATTGAAAGTCAACATTTGTTTTACATTCATTGTACGTTTGCTAATGGTTTTATAAAGCTTGAAAAGAAATTGTCGGCGCTTATTTTTCTAACAGCGATTCTGAGATCTATAGATGGTTATCTCGGCTAATGATTTTGACGGCTCTATTTTTTTCCTTTTTTATTCTATGACTCCGAACTTTGTTATGATTTTAAGCTTTGTAGGTAAGCCTAAACTTTTACTTCCACGAAAACGATTCTTTGTTAATATTTTGTTAGATGAATTATAGTATAATTTTTCCATGCTCGATTTCCTCTCCCGGTTGATCTGTTTTAATTCTATTGAGTCGCTCTAAATACTGATAACAATATGTATCAGTTGACCTTAAAACCGACAGCATCGCATGACATTGAAATAAAGTACGTAACCAACCTAATATTTAGCAGTTTTTACAAGTACCTAACCTAGAAAACAATACAGTATTAAAACTTATCTTAACTTAATACCTAATAACCGT
Organism: Lerema accius; assembly: GCA_001278395.1. Classification (NCBI taxonomy): domain Eukaryota; kingdom Metazoa; phylum Arthropoda; class Insecta; order Lepidoptera; family Hesperiidae; genus Lerema; species Lerema accius. The sequence continues at coordinate 234,689 of LGAG01000500.1, forward strand.
ACCCTACATCTATGTAAAATACCAGTAACCTAACTTTCAACTAGGTTTAGATAGAACCATTTCATTCCGCAGCGGAAAACAATCTATGGAAACGTTCAAAGCGGAAATTACAAAGAGAAAATATATATCTAACTTTATATCAGTCGATAATATATGCGACATGTACTATATAAACAGCTCTGTTCGCGTTTGCATAATAATCCGTCTCTTTCCCTCAGGACTATCGATTTTGAGCCGCGTACGTGAAGGTCAACCTTTCCATGCATCCGATGCATTAGGTATTCCAATAATCTTAAATAAATGAACACAATTAGGAAATTAAAATATAGATACCTACTTTACTGTGGAATAAAGTAAGATAATACTGTTCTTGTCTTATAGTTAGTGTCCACGATGTACCCAGCATATACAGACATAAAATATGAATTAGGAAATTATATAATTTAATTGAATCGTTTTGTACTAATGTTAAAAAATGGGCTTGTCGATCATTTCAGCAAAATAATTACACGAAATAAAATTATGATAATTAAAAATGTCAGTCGCTGAGTTTTTTAAAAAGTCATAGATGATATAGTTACATTTAAAGTTATTTATCCTCTTCTCCAATACACCAATGTATCAATGAATGTGTGAATTAGACTGTGGGTGTGTTTTAATGACGTCGGTTTCAGGTGCAAGGCTAGAGCAAAGCAGCCACCGCCATTGCCTCCCATGAGAAAAAAGAGGATTAAAAAAATGACCGCTCAAATAAAACATCGACTGCTATTTAATAATGTTTTCTGTGAAATTAAAATATCTTTAATATCAAAGACGAATCAATTACAAAAGAACCAGTGTTATTAAATCCGACTTTATTCCAAACATAAAAAATTGTCAAGAACTAATCGAAATAAAATAAAAACTAAATTACCTACTCTTTGTTGATATAAAAAATGTATTAAAATTGGCTAACACGGATCGGTTTGACAAAAGAGATTGGGAATGCAATCGCTGCAGTTAAAGATAAGTATGACAGAGTTCGGACGCAAAAACACGCTCTATCAAACTTGTTTGAACATACTAGTTTTAACATAACAACTTTCATCTAAATCGCGCTAATGGATTCTGCATGATGTCCGAACAAGGAGACCGATGGACAATACGTTATGTTCGTCTTTACATAGATAACAATTCCCTAGCTCTACACTAAATTTTCTACGACTAATTTAATTGTCTTCCTTTGATTTAACATTTTAAAATATATCTGTAGACGTCTTATAAAAATTTAAATTTTACATTTATTTTTATTTTATGAAATATATTTAAAACCTTTTATCTTAAAACAGTACTAGTACGACTCAATGTACGTCCAAGGTTGACCTAGGTTTTTATTCTATCATTATAGTTTATTACGTGTATCAATTGACTTGTGCCCATTTCATCTGTCCGCGTGTCTCCGATCTTTCGACAATCTACGTGATAGTTATTTGGCAAGAAACGTGATTGGTTTAAATCTAAGGTGACAAAACATTGAAAGTCATTATAGTTGGGGAAATAACAAACTTAAGGTCATCCGAATGAATAAGGTTGTCGCCATCTAAATCTTATACTACATATAATTCTGATGATGATGCGAATAATGTTATTTGTTTATTACAAAAATACTTCTATATTTTGATTTAATTAGGTACCTACGTGTAATAACCAAAAGTTAGTATCGATAATCGATAAATTTGTATATTAACAAGTATTGTAAATAATTTATTACAGATATGCCGGTCATAGACGTTCAATTAAAAAAGTTAAACTGTAACCCAAGATAATTACGACCGTTCTTGTGCTCAATAGTAAACTTCTTACCTGCCAAGCTCTAGAATCTAGAATAGTTTTTCTGCTAAAAAATTACAGTTTTCCTAATTTTCCATTTTATTATTTCGTGACAGCCCTGACCTTGTCGTCGCGGCTCAGTAGACGGCGTCGTTACAAAGAGCAACAATTTGTAAGTCATCAAATATAAGTGATAATTTCACTATTGTTACTTAGCACGTTTCAAGGAAATAGATAACGAAAAGAAAATTAGTTAAAGAATAGAAAAAGAGTTCGACGTATTTAATCTGTAATTTTTACATGATCGAAAGTATGCATGTACCTATCTACTTAGTTTTTTTTTTAATTCGTTTAAGACATTAACGAATTAAAGCTCCTTAATATAAAAATCTATTGACACATTCACAAATGCATTTAAACTATTCAAAGGTTCAAACACAATTTAAACAGTAATATAAGTACACGTGAACGACGAATTCTTATGAAAGTTATTATAGCCATCATTGCAGAAATAACTCAAACATTTTTCTAATACAATTGCGTATGTTTTGATACTGAGAAACCTGATTCTGTGAGAATGTTTTTAAGTCGGTTCTTTTTATCACGCGTTCCATCTTCAATAGATATTATGAAGATAAGATTTTCCGGTCACATGTTTTGTAAAATATACTGCTTCGAGTATAAACAGCTGGTTACATGGGATTTATTATAAGAAGATCATTGCAATATCAATTATTATATTAAATGGTGAAGGGACTAAGTTTTTTTCAAGAATAACACTTCGAAACAAATTATTATGCATAACATTAAGCTTTGTTCACTTCTTCTCTATATAAACTTTAAGTAATTGTTTATCCAAATCTCAAGCTCGTGTACGATTGTATTTGTCTTGAAACGGTACCTTAAATAGGTATTAATATAAAGATTTTCGATTCGAACATTAAAAGTAGATATACAAAGAAAGATACCCGTGTTCCATTTCTTTATAAAAGAAGTCACTTTCATAAGATCTTTAAAAAGAACGATTACTCAAAGCGGTTGCCAGTCAAATAATTGAAATAAAATCCGGCGCTAAGAAATTGAGGGATAATTAAACTAATTTTAAATTTCCGCTACCGAGAGAAATACCGGTTTATGAATACAAATTGGAAATATGTACGAATATAGGTCGGTTTGTGAGGTATTGAGATACAAACATTTAGTACGTGTGTAGAATTCATGATGAGAGAAAATTAAGGCATGATTCAGACCATTGTTCATGTATCTGTGACAAGAACATTTGCATTGACAAAGTGAGTTGGCAGAGAATTGTGTTTATGATTAGGCAGTGTTTGTCACATTTGAAAAGCACACAAAAGGTCCCGAGTTCGACGCCTGTAAATTAAAATTGCAAATTATTTGTATTATCGACCGCAGGTCCGCTGGAAATAATAAAATTAAGGATTGTCGCAACTGATTGCAGGAATAATGTTAGAAAGCTCCAATCGGAATCGATCCTGGATCTTTTATTTACTGAGAGGCGTCTCTACAAGTATTCATAGGAAATTATTAGTAGTATTGAAAGCCAACTAATGTCGATATTGTACCTATAGTCGACGTGACGATAATTTATTTTGATAAGTGATATTTATATTGTGCTTGCTAACAGAAAATCTACTTTTAGATAATACTGTATATTTTTCATCGAAGGATGAAAATGGTTGTGTTGGTATTTGCCACGTCTTTTATAATTTAGTTCAGTGCCGGCTATGACCGCTCAATATAGACACCGTCCGTTTTAGTGTTTATTATTTTATATGGCATTCATTTGAGACATCAATATTTGTTTTCACTAGGAACAATGATGCCGCAACAGTAAGTCAAAGGCCATGTTTTATTTATCAGTTGATTCACAGATTAAATAAATAAATAAACGCCACACATTCGTAGGATTTACTGTGTGGCTTGGACTACACACAAACACACTTACAAATACTCGCCTCCCTGGGAATCGAACCCAGAACCCATTGAACGGTGTGTGTAATTTGTGATTGAAATGAAATAATTTTAAAAACATTATTTATTGCGATTCGAAGTTATTATTTATTGGCATGAAATAATAACACAAATCACGAAGTTAATGTAAGTACTGTAGTTAATTTGAACCACTGTCATAATTTAATAGTTGTATGTACCATTGTAACCTACGGTTTGTACTTATTCAAGTAAATAGATTGTAACTTAAAGTAATAACGACACTTGAGTTTAATTATTTTACACTATTTATTTTAATTGTTAAGTACTACCAGGCTATAGCTTTGGTAATAAGAAGTTATAGTGTTTTTCTACGAATTTAAGATTTAAGGCTTGTTAGATTCTCTTTGATTTCCAGACTATTTTAGTGACTGAAACGCAGCCATAGCAAAAGTTGTCCGATATGACGAGTCCGGACGGGTTGACAAACGGACAGACAGAGAATAGATAGAGCGAAACACTAATTGTAAATTTACTATCGAACTCCGAAACTAAATATTAATCTAAGAAACTTCCGGGGAAATCTTCATTCGTTCCAAATATCCAGAGTTGTTAAACCTTTTGTCCGGAGACTCAGTCATGGCAGTTTCATTCTGTCAATTTCTGTCCAAATATCCAGAGTTGTTGAACCTTTTGTCCGGAGACATCAGTCGTAGCAGTGTTAGATATGTTGTTGGTACTCACCAGTGATGTCTGTGGAGGGCCGGAGAAGCACGGTGGCGAGGAAGGCGGCGAAGAAGGCGACGGCCAGCACGGTCACCACCCCCACCGCCAACACCAGCCGCTTCTCCAGCCGCGTGCGTTGTTCCCAGAACGACGGCCTGGTAACACACGTACACTGTTACTAACGAGTTACGATTTAGCCTCCTGACGACCTACATACTTCCTATAGTTATTATAGTACATAGAATTTTTTTAAATCTGCCAAAAATGTTTGAAATATAAACTCTGTGTTGATGTTATAATGCCATCTTTCAGTTCTTTTTAATTAAATGTAACTCAATTTTCACTCTGTCATATCTGTCATAGCTTAATTTCTGACATTTTTTATGGGTTTCGGATGTTATTTTAGCCATGACTGATGAAGTAATTGCAGACTCACTAAATGAATCTGAATTTGACTATTCAAGCGATGATTCAGATTGTGATCCAACCTTTAAACCTCCAGAGCTTGACCGTGGTGTCATCGTTAATGTTAGCGATGTGGACAGTACCGGTTTGGATAATGCAGATAACTCTCCTGAATTAGATCATCCTACACCTTCACCTTCATTATCTACTGACTCCAGCTACAAGTGTGAAGTCTACCTTTGTTTCGTACCTAGCAGATACTGCTTTTCAAGAGATAGTTGAGGGATAATTTATATATTTTTGACAGAGACATGATTAATTTTTATTCTAGTTGATTTTAGAAGCTTTGTTTTGTTTTTTAATTATTAAGATACAGATAACTTTAAAGTTGTTAACGCTCATATCTAAAAATAAATAGTTTATAATATGATAATAATATAAGAGTACCTAAGCATACTATTTTGTAAAGGTTATTTTTTTGAGAGAGTAGAAAAACTGTTAAGTTTTTAGATGATTAATTAAAAAAAATATTTAAGATATACAAATATGTCTTATTTTTGATTTAAATACTAAACGTTACAAAATTCTACCTGATTAAATGAGTTGAAACGCTTATGTCCTACAAGAAGTACATGTAAACTGGCTGCTGCAACTGTACTTTATAAAGAACATTAGGAAAAACTGGATTTTCATGGCTAGGATTTTTTTCACAATTTTTCTCAAAATACTTATGCTATAAATTATAAACTGTAGAAGTTTCGTAAAAATACTTAAACTTTAGGATTCCTGGTCGTCAGGAGGTTAGATCAGAGGTTCACAACCTTTTTTCTCATAGACCACGTTCAATATCCCGAAAATTTTCAAAAATGTGAGAAAAAAAATTGAAAAAAAGGACATTATTAATCTTCTAGTAACAGTCGCTGATCTTCTTAAAACATTAATAAGTGAAGTCATAATTTTAGTTCTACACTATTGAATCAGTGTACTATCTTCGTGGACCCCACCGCAACGTAGACTCACATCGAGCTGCTTTTGGAATAATACAGACTTATTCGTATCTACATCCACGGTCATAGATTCCCACCCAACTTCCGGATCACTCAACGTAATTTAACAAATGAGGTATCAATAACGTGCGTGTTACGTCCATTAGTTAAGATAGGCTTCGTGACGTCTTATTAACAACAATAAAAAAATACAAAAAATAAACATAATATTATGTTGGGTATCCAATGAAAGGCACACATGAATAAAATAATAACAAGCGCCGAATTGTAATTAATTTGAGATGTGCAACTTTTTGCAAGTAATTATATTTTTTGTGATCTGCAGTGGATGATTTGTATCAGTTTTCCTGTTTGTTATTTTTTGCGCTAATACGTCACGTGGTTTTCATGGACCACGGTGATCACTAACCATAAGAACATTAAAAAATGGTTCAACCTTACAGTAACTGGTAATAATGTAACCGCCGTTATATTCTTTATAGGTGACTCTTGAGTTCGAAATCTTGCGTTTTAAAATAAATTGGAAACGGACAAATCGTTAAACATTATGTCAATAGTGAAATTATTAAATTTCTTAAAAATGCATCCAAATCTCCTTAATTATACCGCAGATATTGTCTGTCTATTGACTATACTCATAATAGACTAGTACCACATAACAGTATATTGTGCTATTACCTACGTACCATGTAGGTACCCATTTACCAGTAAATCATAACTAATGGTCTATTAAGCTATTATTCCATGACTACGACCTTTCGAGCTTGGAAGATGGAAGGCATTTGCGTCATAATAACTGGCTTATAGAATAATCAACAAACTAATCTGAATGGACTCCGCGATATTAATACTTGCAGATGATTCGTCTACGTGGAACACAGTAGTTAGTATAGACACAATTCAACGGTCTCTGGCATGACATAGAGGAAATTTAACGGTGTTTTCAAGTCAACCATTTAGTAACAAACATATTTATTTCATTTAATTTTAAAAAATAATATGTTCATAGTTCATATTACTCCATCATAATAATGATAGGGGCCGAGATAACTACCGTATAGTTACTACATGCGTCCCTTCTGAACAATCTTGCGAAACTTCTGTGGAAGTGTTTGAAAGAGAGGTTTATTTATATTTAAACAAATGACGATTCCTAAACTCATTAACACAACTTTTTTGCCATGATTCCCGGACCAAAGATAAATTGCTTTATGCGTAGCGTTAATGGTTTGAATGTATATTGTAATGTACCTTTCACTGGCACATCTAATTGAAAAATCATATACCCTTCAAAGCAGGCATAAAAATCTACAGTCAAGCATTCATTCTTCTACTTAGTAACAAGAACTCGGCTAAAAACGGATGGTTATTCTTTGACGAAGAAATTGCGGTGAAATTTTCAATTTGTTTTGCTAACACAATTTTCCAGACGCAATTTTCCCTGTTAAATGGAGGGGCCTCAAGAGACTGATCCGGTCTTATGGCATCCTTAATTTAAACCAATTTCAGAGGCGCGAAACAATTCCGAAATGTACCTATATTACGGTTTCATTGGCGTCTGTCTTTTGAACGATTTAAATATAAGAATTTAAATTATGCTTATTATGAGCTAATAAACGCAAAAGTACCCTGTAAAGTTACCATTTCGTCGAACGCATTGGACAACAGATGCAAGACAAACGTCAATGACAGACGATCATGACATTTGCTGCCCAATTACATAATAATAAGGTATTTTATGTTACTTTATCGTTATATCGGAAAGCCACTCAACTATACCAACTCTTCTCTATATTTTTACACGTGCTGTACCGCAATTGAAATGATTATGTAGTACTTATGGAAATAACTAGAAAACGTCGATAAAGTGGCGGGGAATCTCCACAATAAAGTTACAAGACGACACCAGTAAATGGTTCTAGTTATAATAAATAACTAATATAATTAGGATTCGTTATGTGGTTTATGCATACTAAAATACAAGGTATGATGTTTATGAAGAATGTTATTTATTTTTAGTAAACATTATTCCATGCAACTGTTCGAGTAAGATTGTGACTAATTTTAAGTTCTATTGCTCCGTGATTGGAGGTTATAGGTTGATAGGGAGAGTCTCAAAATGACTCTTTTTTTTAGTCTAATAAAAATTATTAGTCATTTACGAGTAGTGTATGAAACGTAGCGCAGTGTAAATCTCTACATAATGAATTTATTATCAGGTCAGTTTATACATAACATGTGTTAAGTACCTAATCCTACTAATATTATAAATGTGAAAGTTTGTAAAGATGTTTGGATATTTGGATATTTGGATGTTTGGATGTTTGTCCCTCCTTCACGGTCCAACCGTTGAACGG
>LGAG01000500.1:242966-273061 GCA_001278395.1 Lerema accius
AGCTTGCATGCGTTCAGCTACACTCAGCTACATTATTACATTCGTACAAGGCTGTGAAAATGCAAAATTGTTGTCTAAAACAACCGAAGCTTAATAAGCGTAAATAATACGCATGTCTTGCATATCTACATGTGGTTAATTGGCTAAGGTTACTTGAAAATCCTGTCATAGGTCATTGGCATATCAAATAAATGTATAGTTACTTATAAGTTATAAGTAAACTTAACTATTGTGAAATCTCAAACTCGTCCGTGCCTAAGTTGATCTTAAATTGTACCTTTCCGTTTTAATACATGAACTAACTCACTAAATACTAGAACACAGGGCAGACTTCGTTCTACAATTCTACTGCATATTGTATCTCTTACAGTTTCGTTGATCCGTTAGTTTTCCACAGGAAAATACTCATTTATACCGAATAACTTTTGCTATGGCAGCTTAATTAGCTGGTCCCTTGAAGTATCTCGACATCAGCACTAACTACCAGGTCTATCTATGGCTCAAAACCAAACTTAGTCCCTCTAAAATACCTTACAATTTTTTTATTGAAACACACTTACGGTGTTTTATACCTGATCATATAAGTTATTATGTTATCATCGTCTGTGGTGATGGTATGGATTGTGTCAGCTTAACGGATTGAGGCCATGTACCTAGTCTTGAGGACTTCAATGACAAACACGTACGTTGTGTTTTTATTAAGATATAAGTTATAATTTATATCATAGTCTGTTGTGATAGTGTGGATCGTCATCTCGACGGATTGAGGCCATGTAGTCTTCGCACCGCGCTTGTTGATACGACGATTAGCTTCGGTAAACGTGCTCGTACAAGTTATGAAGTTCTGCATAACGATACACAGCAAATAAAATTTAGTGGACAGAAATCTGTACAATTTTTCTATCGATGTCCGAAAAAAGTACAAATAATTCCTGATTGGATTTTTATCGTGCCACGGCAATTAATGTGGCAGCCGTACCAAAAAGTAATAATCGAAATACTATAACAGAATAATTTCTACTGGGCATTACCATAACAATAATTTTCCTAAGTAATCCATGTCTCAATAAAAATATGATTTATTAAAACTTCATAATCACAGGTTAATATTGTAGGTGCATTTGAGAAACACTAGTGAAATGGGCAAATATTTATTGCTATTTGCCCCTGAGCCTAATTTAAAACATTTCATAACATTACTATTTCGATACAATATTCTTATTCAATCTGGATTACCTACAATAAGATCAGGTAGATAAAGTTTTTCCTTCGGCTTTTTTCCTCCTGACCGACCCTAGCTTACTTGGGCTTAAGTATCTATGTATTTGTCTTTGATAAAGCCGATGATATGATAGGTTTGTCCACAGAACAAGGATTGTATCTGTTAGTTCTTTTTTCCGTGGGTTTGTCTTTCCAGAGAGAGAGAGAGAGGTTTGACATTTGTAGAGTACTCAAATTATATAAGGTTCGTAAAAAAAGTTTAAAAATGTAGTTAGGGTAATATTATCAGTACCTTACCTACCTCTCAAATATCAAAACAAGCAAAATCGATGCAGTTACATAAAATATAAAGTCAGCGTTTCAACGGCCTATTAAATTACCATAAATTGCCATAAAAATATAAAAGTGGCCGCCGTCAATTGACAGGGACCTAATTTTGTGTGTCATTTTATCTTTATTGGTAGTAAACATCTCGGGTCCTTGAATAGTAATGAAATTTGCATATAGATCGTTTTCCAGGCTGTAAACAATGGAAAAAACGTTTTAAGGTGCTTTCTCACTGCTGCGGCGAGTTAGCGGCGTGTTTCCACCGCAGTCACTCCTGTGTCTATCAATACACCTGACCGAGACACGACTACGTTACCTATAGCATTTACGCCGAGTATTTAAAGATTATAGGTACCTACTCAAGTTTTGGAGACATAATATCCTAAGTTTATCTTGTAAGTTTACAAAAAAAACGCTTTTTAAGCAACATATCGATAGGTTTCCAGGGCAAAGCGACCAAAGCCTCTTTTTTACGTTCTGACAAATGACTTTTGACCTATGGATTTAATAATAAGTCGATTCGATGTATTCCTTGTCTACACGGTGGCCACCTTGCGATCGAAGTATTGGAAACGCGCCTTATCATTCTCGCTGTAAGTAATTCAATTTAAGGAGATAGCTGACTTTAATTAATTGTGTTTGAGCTTAACCGCCTTTGCACAAGGATAGAAGAAAAAAATATAACGTAAAAAGAAAATCGACCTTTAATTTATTGAAGATGAAAATGTTTCAATATATTTTTTGATCGTTTGACAAGAAGCACGTGGTGTGTCAACAGAACATAAAGTTAATTAATATTCTATGCCAGCAATGCTGAACACCAACTAAATGCCTTCTATTTTATGTAACCCCACATATCGAATAATTACAAATCAACACTAAAGAACATTTTTTTTTTTATAATTTCGACAGAACCCTGATGACTATTCTACAGAATCCCTAGATTCTGTGGAACCAATTTTGGGAATCCATGTTCTTTGTTACTATGTTACAAGTTTATTTATCAAATGATGAACATGAAAACATCCCTATAATTATTGTGAACATAAAATAATCGTTGTTCAAATTCCGGTGTCGATGAGAATCGAACCCAGGACCAGACAGGGTGACGAGTTAGCTAGCTAGCTATGATCAAATAAGAAATATTTACACCCACTTCTGGAATTAAAACACTTTCTCCGATCAGTTAACTTAAATCTGAGAGACAGACTGTTGATAGCCGATATGTAACCATCGTTTTGTTGCACAATTCCTCTACTCTTAATATCAATAACACTTCGCATTTATTGAGTAAAAGGAAGTGTTTCACCCAGAATTGCAACAGAATCGATATAATTTTATAATAACAAGTTTTGTGGATTCATTTAAAACATTCCTTTTTTCTTTATCGGTATATTTTTTGCATGCATTTATGTCTTTTCATAAGTAAAATAAACAGAGTAACGTTTGAGATTTTGAGAGAGTATAATTAATTAAGTGTATAGGTAATTTTATTATGGAACTTCAAAAAACCCACACTACGACACTACGCTTCATACAAAAACACGTCGCACACATGTCAAATTGATCAGCTGATGTTGACATGTTGAGTTCTTGTCGAATTTAGGTCACAGCGGGGGTCTAGCCTTTTCAGATCACTACTTACCTACCTATTAGGAATAGTACAAAAGTAAGAGTTCAAAATTGTATACAAAAACGCAAACACTTTCGTTGTGGTAGCATAGTTCGTCGCCCTTAGAGACATTGAACTTGGACCGGTCGGGTGACAAAAAGTTGACTGTCTGGTTGCGTAACCAATGATCTGAATATAGGGACGCTCGCACACTAGCGGTTGGACCATTATCGTAAACATGACACAATAAAACGCGGCTTATCTACTGATCGCCGTCCACTGAGTATTTTAATTCCGCGGTTTCTTTCCGGGCAACCAGACTCCAACGGGTTAATAACTGTTTAAAAAATACATTACGTTAAGTGATCTAAAATTTATTGCATAATGGTACAAATATAATTTTTGTTTAAAAAATATTTTAGTTAATATTTTCTACAACTTATTTCACGTAAGACTTGTTCAATTGAACATACTATTATTGGTATTTACGGAATAGTATAAAAGGAGTGATAATAATTTAAAGAGAAAGTTTCTTATAGCCTTCACCGAAGAATGATCGTAAACCTGAAAATTATAATTTCAAATTCCCAGATTACCATACAAGAAATGGATGTTTAGAGCTGACTCAACAGGTTTTAGGTAAGGTCAGCTTTCTGACACACTAAAGTTTAATCGTTTGCTATTTTATTTGCTGGTTCTAGGTCTCATTAGTGGTGTCGTCTCAAAAGATACAGGGAAACCTCCTCATACATATTTCATGTTTATTAATGCGTAGGTACGCAGTACTAGTTGTTTGTAACAGCGACTTTTATGAAACTATAAAACCATACGGCGTACCATTTCACTATAAAACCTTCGTCGATAACTGCAAAACTAGATTGCTAATTAGAAATACTAATTTTGTGCTGTGAAACTACTCGTTTTCCATTACCTAGTCACTAGATTGGAAAATAAAATAGTTAGATTAACAGGCTTTGACCATGGTCATTATACATTTCTGTACACACGAGTAACTGCGACGCGACAAATTGTCGCACGACTTAAATATACCCGATTGTGCTATATACCTATCGATCAATCAGCCTTGAAAAAAAGTCTATTTGTTTAAGATAATACAGATAGATACGTTATTATTTAAAACACCCCCCTTTTAGTTCGGGTCTTAAAAACATGTATTGCTTAGGTCACGCTGACAGCAATTTGTGGTGAAATGGGGGTTAGAATACATATTATAAAGAAGATAATATAGAGACTGATTAGTTTCTTAAGTTAAATTCTTAAACCTAATCTATAAGAGGTAGTTACTCACTTCGCATTGTTCCTCATGTTGTAGTTTGTCGACATGTACTCGGCTTCCCCACTGCGGACAAACAGAAAATTATTTATAACAAATGTCAATAAGCATAATAAAGTACAAACATAATGAAATAACCTAAAATGTAATTGTTTGAAAACCGTTGATTAGGCAATAGACATACGGGGAACCGGTCTCTTATTGTACAAGGAGAGAAAGAGAGTTTGTTTGTTTGTAAGTACTAGAAGACCAGCAATTATTAACGACCATGCGTTGCATAGTAATGTGTAGATGGCCAAGGACAATTTTATAGATGCAACAAAAAAAAATTCAAAAACATATCCAAAAGCTGTAAGTGGCGATGTGTTCCAAGATACTTTGAAGTAAAAAATACTTCCTCAGCTTTCTTTACTTTTGCTGACATAAATATTGTTTTTTTCTAATGAAACCAAGGACTTACACGTGGCTTACTAAAATAGTTATACCTTTAGTACCTTTATAAACATGCACATGAAAATAGTCTTAAAAAGCTTCCGTGCTTCACACTTAATAAGCATGGCGTGTAATACGTGGAAATAAGTGTTCAGTCGTCCTTGTGGTGTCGTGACAAAGGCCGTAGCGAGAGTAGAATGCTATTAATTACGTTATTGTGTATAAACAATGGACGAAATTTTAACGGTGACCAACAATACTTTGACACTCATTATAAAAATTTTAATTTATTAATTAACTGACTAATTTTGCGCGTTGCAAGCGTCTTTGCGTCTAGAAATATACATATTTGTTATGTTCACATTCTTCTTTATCTCTTCTGTACCGTATGCTAAAATTGTAAGGGGGCGTGGTCTGAAAAATATCACCTAACTATACCAAAAAAATTACGATATTTGTTATTATTATCAACGCGTTCTTATCCTTGAGATGTTAAGCGATCAAGTTCTTACAAATAGTCACCTATTTACGCCAACTAGCGTGGAGCTAACGAGTCGTTTCCTATTTTATCACGTGTTGGTGAAACATTACGCAAATGAACGCGGCTAATGTACAACACCGGGCGTTACTCGTTACATGCCCATCGTACAGCACCCTCCAATCTTAAATATAATTTTACCGATTATTTAGTTACACCGCTGAAGGGAACTGCAATCAGAATAACGATCGAAAAATGTATCTATGATTCTTTATACAGGAGTATAACATAGATTTGATCGTTTTTCGAGAAATCAATGATAGAATTTAGGTATTAATTTAAAAGTATAACATCTCTATTTGGCTTAGTTACGTAGTCTTATTTTATATTTCTTTAGCGGCTCCATAATTATTTGACTTATTTATAGACGTACAATGACTATAAAGACAGTTGATGTCCAAGAGAGGGGTCAGGAAGATAAGAAAAAAATATATATGAACGTTTCTCTACAAATAACTTGTGTACAGATGAATACTTATACTTAGATATTTGGTAGATTCTCACTCGAATAACTACCATTGAGTGTTTAACGGCCGTTTTTCCTTAGTTCAGAACGTCATGTAAACGCGAATCGCGCCATTCCGCCATACCGCGCTCGCTATATAGGGCAATATGAAGAGATATCGGAAATTATCGGTTCCGCTAGATCTCTACTCGGCAGAGTAAGTACTTTCTATGTGTAATTGTTTTCAATTACCCCTGATTACTTGTTCACACCGTTTATGCTGCGTCTAGTTTTTATCTTGTACTAGTCTGGTTTCTAGACCTAATATAGTTGTTACAATCTGAGCTTATAAACTAGAACCTATACCTACTGTCAGTATTACAAATTCAAATTCTTTATTTGCCATAAACACACATTATAGTTTGAACAATATATTGAATGGTACCCATTACTGGCAAGCAATTTTTTTGCTACCATAATATATTTAAACAAATGTCAAATGTTTAAATAAAAAGACATTAAACTCAAAATACATAATGTATGCGTTCATAATATCAAATGTTAATAGTAATGGGGAAGTCATATCAAATTGTAGTCTTATTACAATAGTTATAGCGTGCATTAAAGCTAAGCATCATTAAAGCTAAGAGTAGATATAGAAATTACCCAATACTGAGTACCTACTCTAGCACTTGATGATACTGAAGTCCTTTTAATACATTTTAAATGACATAAAACACACGTAACCCCATATTAGTAACACTCTTCTATATTGGAGTTGGATATAATGTTCTAATAACTTACAACGTAACATTTACAATTACGTTACGAGTAAGTTACTCATAATTATCTGCACGAATGAACGAACACACGTTTTGTAAGGGTTGTGAGGTCGAGAGAGTTGCCTTAACACATGTTGAAGCCTTTGGAAAAACGATTTTGGGGCCACCTTGGAAGGTACCTAATTATGACAAATTATAAAAAATAATGTACAACCTGTCTGGATTGGTTATTGCCTAAAAAAGTTTGACCATAATACAGCTACCATCGTTCTGGTATTTTAATTCTACTCGTA
Source organism: Lerema accius (assembly GCA_001278395.1). Classification (NCBI taxonomy): domain Eukaryota; kingdom Metazoa; phylum Arthropoda; class Insecta; order Lepidoptera; family Hesperiidae; genus Lerema; species Lerema accius. The sequence continues at coordinate 249,911 of LGAG01000500.1, forward strand.
AATACAGCAAGGTTAATATGTGCTCTTAGAGATGATAGTCTCAGGTGACCCGTCAACATAATCGCCTGTTTATAACAATTAACAACTGGTATGGCATTTGTAACCACGGCAATGTATATGTGCAGTGTGTGTGCAGGGTATGTTAAAGTCGCTTTCTATTGCATGGTAGCATTGTAGGTATGCACGACCTTAACCGTGACATGAAACTACATACACTACAAGTGTTGTAACTGCCTTTTTAATACTGTAACTGTAACAACAATTTTATTTGTTATCATCTTTTAGTACATACTTAGCCGCGATAATATTTTAAGAAATTTCCGAAATTACCATTAAGTTTTACATTACTTTAAAAGTTAATTACTCCTACAGAATTAACTTGAAATGAATAAATATAATGTAGATTATGTAAAAAATCTTAGTACCGACTTGAATACATTTGTCAGGACACGCAAAGTGAATGAATAACTCACGTCACGTATCCGATGCGAGCCAAAACGAAACATTTAAAAGTGGCAGGGAAGAGTGAAAGTATCAATCACTCAGGTTACGAAACTAAAATTATTTATTTATTTAATTGCCACCAAAGTTATATCTTTACATAATTCTTTAAGACCTGACAACATTTGAAAACTAGCAGTAATTAATAAGGACACAAAAACTGATAAAATGGGGTAGCGGCATTAATAACTTACATTAGGTACTTCACGATGAAGACGAATCCAATGATAATAATAACACACACACACACACTCAAAAACTTAAGACGCAGCCGAGTATTCAACATCTTCCCAACCCATAACTATCCCACAGCTGGGCATAACTAGCACGGAATCGCTAATTGTAATATAAAACTTCGGGATCTAAATTCTTGTAATCTTTTTTTACAGTTGATTACAGAAAGTGTGTCATCATTAATGCATCAAACACTTCCGCGCGGCTGTATGCAGCGGCAAGCAAGCTACTTTGTATAATTCGACGTAAATGTCCTTAAGACTGGCGACCGTCTTCAAGAGCGAGGAAAACACTGATTGATTACATTAGCTGGAGGATGTGCATTGTAAGGAATGACGCCATGAATTAAACTGATCACGTCCACTTACAATATAAAGAAGCGGTGACATTATTCTCCCTTGGTACGACCCAATTATTTTTTCGGGTAGTAGTTTTTACCGATATTATTGAATGTTCATGTTTCTTTAATTTCTAACCTATGTAAATTTGTTATATTTAAAAATGAATAAGGCTTTTCTTAGAATGCAAAAATCAAAAACTAGTTAATAAAATTATCCTGACATATTGCACCGAGCAAAATTTAAAATTATAATTATTGATGTTGTTAACTGTTTCTCATGATTTTGTTTGTGTTTTAAAACTTTTAGAGCGTGATTTTTCAGTAATCGGTTTTTAGTTTGGAATGTATCTATTGCTTGTTCAACGTTAATTTTGACAACTCTTATAAGCATTTTTTTATCTTATCCTGAGATTTTTAATACCTAAATAATTTAACATTTGACGGCTTATAATGTCCGACACTGGGGTGGACCACTAAACCCTCTACAAATCTACTATTAGAAAAGATTAATGCTCAATAGTGGGCTGTTAATGATGGAGGCCAATTCAACAATCGTAACATCATCGTGGTAATAGCCCATCGATGAAAAGCCACTGAAATTGAACCCATCAAATTAAGTAACTAATAGTTACTGCCATTACGTTACACATTATTGATCGTGAAACCTAATGTATACATTACTTATCTACATTGTATTTTATTCACCAAATTGATGGAGTCTTACTTGTGAAAGTAGATTTTGTACTTTTAATTCCATTAAGCAATGAAGGTTTATTAAGTCAATTACAAAACATTTTGTTTATAATATTAAATTATCACATCTATAATTACGTATTATTTAGTACAGTATATTATTAGCTATCTACTCTATTAAATTTCGCTAAATATTTGAGCGTAGCAAACTTCAGTAGTTTTTCATAATTCAGGAGTACTTAATTGTAATAGTCTGAAGTTTGCATAACATTTAGCGAGGAAATTTCATAACAATGAAACTGATTCGTAACGCTTATTGTTCGCCATCGGTGAACCACGTCTCGCTTTCGTAACCACTTTGTCACGAAATTACGATATGCCGAAAATATTGTATGCAATAGAAATTGCTAATCGTTCTACTGTGTCCTGCCTGTTATCATTCCAAAGACCGCCAGTGACCGCTAGTGGCCAGCTGGTAAGTCACTAAAGTGGATATCTCATGCTCCAATTGTTTATTTTAGCATTTTTGATATTGCCCGGTCAGTAATGTAAAGTCAAATTTGGCCAAGTGATTAATAATAATATAATCCAATTACGGGGCTACATCTCGCATCTACTTCATCTTCTTCAGCTGTTGGGCAAAATAATAAAAAGGTATACTTATTTTAGGCGTCATTTTTTTATCTCTCGTGAGATTTGGGAAAAGAGCTAAGGATATTACACCGATTCTCAGTTCATCTCAGCAATGGGAAAGGGGGCTTCGGAAAATTGCGGAAATCGCTTAATTAATGGACGTTACCTTACAATAGGTTATGTAGGAAAATGCAGATTTCTTGAGAAACATAAATAAAATAAAGGCACTGCAACCAATTCACGTGCCGGCACTAGCAACGTGTATCTATTTCCCTTGGCAAATGTCCCCGTTACCGAAGATATACTTAGAATCACTAAGCGACTATTTCCTGTCGAGGGATTTCCTTCCACGTTATGCAAATACCGTTTCGATATGTTTAACGCAATCCCATTTATTGCGACATTTAATTACTAAACCATTCATTAGATGGGACTTGAGTAATGTAAGTTATTAGGAACTCTAAACAAAATCATGTCAACTAGGTTGTTTTCGAGTATTTAGGCCAAGTTAATCCCCACTTATGGATCGTAAATTTTTGACATATTAACTTAATTGCCTTTACAAATACATACATTATTGTATAATATCATTGCATATACGTATTTAAGCCCAAATAAACGCTTGCGTTGTGAGTCTGAAATATTTTATTTTTCAATAGATCGTAAACAGTTAACGAAGACGTTTGCACTGCAAATTGAATCGCGGCAGCTCTGCCAAATGTACGCCGAGCCTGTAGGGCTGCCGACTCTGACAATTTTTATATTTTTATAATGACTATAAAAAATAAATGATACTTGGGCCAAAAACGCCTTTCATAACTTATGTGTTGAACCCTTCAACAAATCACGGAGTGACGAGTTAGATCTAAGAATCGAAGATGCTATTTGTTTATAACTACTGCGGTGCAACCGTCATCTTTGAATATCAGCACTTTTGCACCGCGACGTGACTGAATACAACTCAGAATGACGTGACTGAAATCTAGTCAAAATGATTTCGGGCGATAATCAAAACGTGATTGCTGCGATAACATCCTGCATAACTATGTGCAGCAACAACTAACCCATTCGTATTTAAATCGAAGCCTTAAGTCCTCATTGGCATCCTTGGTAGATAACATTAATACACTAAACGTGAAAAAAAAATATGTTACATGATTTCAGAGACAGCCCTCCAAACCCCGATGCCATCAGGCAAATGGAAATGTGAAACGAAGACGCACGTTGCGAACGCGATAAGGAATATTAACCTTACTTTCTAGTACAAGAACGTAAATCAGTTAAATAGCACTTGATTCGAATGAATGATGTATGGTGTATATGTGACTGGGGATGGGTTTTCGCTACAAATTGATGTACAAAAACGATAAGACGAATAAATCTTGCTTAGGTATGTGAACACGGCCGCTACGAGAGTTCATAATTTATATACATGTGTGCTGATGTTCTGCAACTTATCTATGTGACGACCTGCCCTTGCGTTGTTATTCTACCATAACTTGTTATATCAAACAAAAGATTATAGACTCGTTTGAAATTTCTGACTTCCAGATCAGTCAGTCTGTCTGACAACAGGGCCTCCAGTGGGAAGTGTGTGACGTCTCTACATATAAAACATAGTGTGGTAATGTGCGATTTATGTTATTTCTTAAATTAAATGTACTTATAACAAATATTGATACGTAATTAAAATGTACTATTGTAAATGTATCTCACTACGTGCCTGTATTATGATCAAACATAGATCTTAAGTGGAACCCTTCGCGAGATATCATACCTACCTAGTTAAGCAAAAATCATAGTCACGTTCTCATGTGTTGCGCGAGCGTGTCAGGAGGTAGCACGGCCATGACCCGCGGAAAACAAACCTCAATCGGTAAACATACACAAACAAACGTATCGGCTATCAGGGGTCGGCAACCGGTGGCTCACGAGCCGCAATCGGCTCTTTGACTCTTCGACTGCGGCTCTTCCGCGAAAATTTTAACACTGATAACGAATGTAACTTATACTGAATTTAAGCTAGAACTTATATCGCAAAGACTAGCTACACGCTTGAGTATTAGCAAGTCTAATTTTAATTGCCTTTATTTATGTAGCAATGTCTCCTAACAAGCGTTTACAAATGGCTCTTTGAATTAATTCTTTTTGGCTCTTTCGGACGACAAGGTTGCCGACCACTGATCTATAACATTAGCATAGCCATTAACATGTGAATATTGTGCAGTCTGGGAGAAATCTATCTATCGTAAACATACTAAGGAGGCGGTATCTATACCCGGATACATTCCTGTTTTAAGCAAAAAATATACATATATAAACATAGATAATAGCTTTTTCTGTGTTGTGTTTCGAGGTCGAGAATCATTAAAGTGTGTTGTACCTTAGCTCGATGAACTTATTGACCTTTAATATACAGCATACCTTAGGCTCTGTTCATCATTATGTTTACGACATGGCGGCAATATATTCACTCTATGCCTCCTTTTTTTCGTCGTGATATAAAAGGTAAACAATCTTACACTGTTTTTTTATTGTAATTATCGATTTAAAAATAAGACAGACACAAATTAAAAAAAAACTAAAGAATAAACAATAATTTAATGTTACAATAAATATCTGTATACCTCTAAATATTTTTTTAAATTAATGAAATAAATACAAGTTGTGCCAAGATTGTTTACCTTTTATATCACGACGAAAAAAACGAGGTATACAAGCTCATATTCCGCTCTTAAGTTATTAGTCATTGTTTATATCATCCCCATGTCTATTGAGCACCCTAGTTATAAGTGTATAAGGTATATTTTTGACAGCACTCGTGTCTAGGATGGCCTTGGACTTGAATTATACTTAAATGTGCATGTAAGGAGACAGGTTACTTGCATCACATACAGAAGCCTGTAGCCTAGATAATATAATTATAAGTAACTACGTAAATAGCGTAAGATTTGCATGTGTCGACACTGCGTCATATTCATTTAAATAAATAAAATTAAATATCGCTTATTGTAGCAAACATGTTTAACTATAAATCGACGTCGTCACTATTATGTGAAAGATATTAGCGAATTCTAACAAAACTACGTTTTGCCGTTTCGCCGACGCAAATATAAACAGACCCTTAGAATAATCAACATGCAAAAAATATGAGCACCACGTAAAACATTTTAATAGCTACATATGTATTTGAATTTCTGACTGTAATCATCAATCACGTTTTGTTTTTATAATCGGTTTATGGTAGGGCTTTGCAAAGCTGGATTTAGACGGACCGCTTGCAGGAATCGCACACGTCGACTTCTTCTACTTAGCTGCCGACAGAAGCCGGCTTGAAGCAATTCTTCTACTGCCAGTCTATTATATTAGTTTGTATTTATCAACAGTAGCATTACTTATTAATATTATTATTACAGATCTGATTAAGTGCCCATGATACTCGATGACCACTGACCGTGTTGTGGATTTTTTGTTGGTTTCTCTGCAGTTTCGATAAAAACATGATAACAGTACGAATGTGTTTATCTAAATATCGTTAACAAATCGTTTGAACCAACTTGATAAATGTTTCTCAATTAATTTCGACGCGTAAAAACTGTGGCTCGGAATATACCTACGTAACATTCGTTTAATGATTGTGTAATATTTTATTAACAAGTTAATTATACCTTACAATAAGACGGAGACTTGTGGAAAAAATATTGTTTTATTTTATAACAGATTTGTAAAACTAACCATTTACCCAGAAAGGGGCACACTTGCTCAAGTAAAAATTGGACTTTAAAATCAATATTTTACGAGAAACCATCACCACTTTGTCGTTGGAGTAAGTAGGTACTTTAAACGTTATTTTTAAAACATTTTATTCCATCACTTTAGCGGTATAATGGATATAAAATATTAAGAGCACCGCACACGCGACGTATATATCAGAAATACTTTTATTATAATTGCAAGAATGTTTACGTTTCATTATATTACTACGACGTACAACTACCTTGACCATGGCGCTAAAAGAAACGTACCATTACATTAAATTATTACACTATTACTATAAGGAAGGAATACAGTTTATTACTTGTACGAATTTGTATTAAAAATAACACGTATTGCCGTTTCACGAGGAGTCTTGCTATTTTAATCTACTTATCATCATTTTATTCCTATGTAATTGACTCGAGATATCATATACTTAATCGCAATATGAATTTACAAAACTTGCTAGGTATTATGACCACACAAAAAATATATAAGCACGTTGGTATATGTACTTGTTTCAAGCGTGAGCTAACTTGCTATCTAAGAAAAACGAGATAGGTAAATAATAAAAACAAACAACTTTAAAACTAAAACCTGACTAGTAAAACTCACGCTCTAAAAGTATGAAACGCAAGGAAAAACTGAAAATATATGGCATTCTTCACACGTACGACAATCTGTGGTGCAAAACGACATCGTCAGCGGTACTGCCGACGTCGCACTGACGACACAGCCACGACACGATTAACGACAAATTATCGTACGACATAACAACGACAGTAGTGAAGTACATGAATTGCCAAAGGATCAGATACTAAATTAGTAACCAATTTTATTGTCAGATGTAAATGTAATTTATTTTATCTTGTAATGTAGTTTCTAGATACTTTAACTATGACGCGTTGTCAAGAAACCGAAACGACACTTGTTTGCGACTTTTAGTCGTTGCATGTCGCAGCGTTGTCGCACATGTGAACAGAGAGCTATTATTCTCGGGCGACCATACATTATTGAGGAACAGGTGGAGATGCCGTGATTTTAGTATAATAAAAATGCTATTTTTGAACAAAAATCTGGTTGACATACTACTTGTGTGGATCGATAGTCAGACATGTCGAATGTTTATTTCCATTCCATGGTTTCGGAAATCGTTTTGGACAGTCCACCATGCATTTTTCTGAAAGAATACTCATACGATACGATACGGTAACAGCAATAAAGTTGCTACAGGCGCTCAATTGATACGATTCCTTATTCGTTTTTTACCCGAGTGCGCTAAATGGAAGGTAATGTTTTCCGAGCGTATGTATGTTAGTCAATTTTTTTCGCATGCTCTACAACCTAAACATTTTGACGCATTTCAACATTATGAGGTATTCATCTCAGTATCAGGAGTGGTATAAACCAAATATTCTTTGTAATTACATAATATCTCTTAATGTCACATTAATTTTCGCGTTTCTATTTATACGATGTGTAATCGGAATAGTCAATTACATTCACATGGGTATATCTCAATAAATACTTTAACTAAGCGACAATTAATATATTTATAATTGATTAGTTAATCGTTACTGAGCGTATAATGATGATTTCTCTGCTATCTTTTATAATGTAGGTAATGTGTACAATCACGAGCATAAATATGTGAACCCCTTAGAAAACTAAGTTCCCGGTGTCCAATATACATAGAGCTGAAATTTTGCATGCATATCTATGAACAACTACGCGTCGTCCTGTGTAAGTTCAGCTGCGTACCTGTAAGCACTCTTTCAACAAAAACTACGTGGAAAAAACTCACCGGAAGCAAGTCATTCCTACTTGCAAGTAAAAATAAGTAAACGCGAAATCCACTTTTTAACCACCTAGTTTAATCAACACTGCTATAAAAACGTATTATGAATGATTTAAGACCCCTAACTTAATTTATGTGTAAAGTAATGTTATAACCTAACATGAAATCGAAATTCAATATTGACTTCACTAAACTGTCGTATTCCTGTTCAGATTTAGTAACTTAGTTTATCTATTAGAGATATTGAAATGCTGTCATAGCAAAAGTCAAAATCTTCATTTAGCAAAGCAGTTAGTTTAATGTTAAAAGTTAAATGCTACATCAGGTAAAAAAACCCGCGGCATTTTGCAGTAGTTACTTGATTTGTTACAGTTTTTATCTCCTACGTAAACGCAATGAGCTGTGTAATCACTTGAGCGATTCGGATTGTATTAGAAGGTAATGTAATGGAAGATTCAATCGGAAATTCAACCTCTATCCAATTAATGTTTCTACAAGGAATCTTAGCCGTTGTTGGCTGCCATGTATAGTGTATTATGTACGTTTACGCTGTTCGCCTTTAGTGAATAGTTCAGCAAATTGTATTAGACGATCTGTTTTGAAATTTATGTGTTTATAGACCAAGATACCATACCATAGATAAGTTTTTGGATTTTGTTACATCTTCAAAAAGTATTTGTAATAATAATATGTTTAAAAAAAAAAGCTGTCTATTGTCTATGAATTACTAGACGTCACCCGCGGCTTCGCCCGCAGACGAGTAGTTTTAAAAAATATGGAATTTATCCCAAGGGAACCTATAATCGGGATAAAATGTATCCTATGTCCTATTCCTGGATGCAACCTATCTGTTTACCAAGTTTTAGCTTAATCCGTTCAACGGTTAGAGCGTGTAGGAGGGAAAAACATCCAAATATCCAAAAAACTTTACAAACTTTCATATTTATAATATTAGCAGGATGATGTTAATATCTAATAGTAACCTTTAGTAGGAAATATAATGTACCTACATTATTTTCAGTACAGAAATAGACTGTTCATTTCCTAGAAGGTATCCTGTGTTCACTTGTGCGACAAAATTTCATAATGAATAGCGTCACCGCGACATTTTGACGCAAGTGTGAATAAACCTCGGCATTTTCCAATTTACGCTCGTCAACGTTACCGTGGGGTATTTTGTTCGTATCGCGTCATTACGACTAGAAGCTAATAATAAAAGCCAGTCAAACATAGTTGGTATCATAGAATGTGGGCGCACCATTTAAGGAAACTATTGTTAGGTATTAATCTCTCTCCATTTATATTCACCTTTGATATTTGGAAAATGAAATGCATAGACGATTTTTTTCTCAGAATCAAATTAAAAATCGTTGTGTACATGCGGTATAACATGCAACACGTTTGTAGTATGAATACGTTGCTATCTTTCTTAAGTCGTAGTTCTTCTTACGTTTGCATTTATAAATATTAAATACAATAATAACCCAATAATCACTGAATGAATCTGGGATAAGTTCATTCACGTGTAATTAAATCCACACGGCGGTAATTACGCGATTTATTCACGTCGTAATTGTAAACGTGTAAAAATAAATGATTATTAATGAAACCGGTCGTAAGATGCTCACGCGACTCGTCACGGTCGTAACTACGTCATTATTAAGTAACACGGTTGCTGCTGATAGCTAAGATATACTCGTAGGTTTGGGTTTAACCCATTAGTATTGTTAGCCACAACTTTTTATAGACGATATTTGTGGTGTAAATATCCAACGTCGTAACAACAATGTCACTACTAGCGAACGACACTACGTTACAGTCGCATGTCACTATCTGTGGAACAATTCCTACGTGCTTGTCGCATAATTATGTGAACAGATCCTTAGGAGGCACCTGCGGTTAAACGCGGATTTTTTAAATAAACATCTAGGAAATTTGTTATCGCTAGCTTAAATGAAAGAATACATGTTGAGGAAATATCGGTACGTGAGAATATTGTGTTCCTCAAATATGCTTTTTGTTTCTTCTTTTTTTCTATTAATGACCATTTATGCCATGTGTTGATCCTCATACAGACAAAGCCTAGGACATACATACTTCATACATCCTCTGCTAATTCTAATGACACTAAATCAGCAATTACGTCGATGATACGAAGTAACGAGAAACATTACAAGTATGTCAATATGAGCTCTAATGACACCGCAATTCAATGACACAGAATTTCCCGGGAACGAATTATAACTACTTATATTCCACTCGTATCTTCCGTAATATTCCACATTTCTATAACTTGATTATGCTATTCAATGACAATATCGTAATAAAATTACCAATAAACCAATTTTCTTGCAAAACAAGTCATTCACGGAAAAAAATATTGACAATCTCGATCTATCAGCGATGTAAACAACTCTGAATATAATGTAGTAAAATGTGTCGTGGAATTCATTGAATTACCTCTGCGGGTGACACGCAGCTGGGTACTAATTTTTTCATACTAGCAACGTAATACAAAAATTTTCTTTTAAGGAACCATGTTTTTCATACAAATATGTCATTAATTTTTTTTGCTTCTATAAACATTTTCCTAGTAAATCCAAACTGAAAAAAACAGTCAAATCTGTTGAGACGGACGGTAGAAGTTATAGTTACGAGTAACATGGGGCAAATCATTTTGTATGGTGTAAGTATTTTTTAACTATGTTTATTTAAATTCAAATTGCAGAAAGTGTAGGACTTCGTAAAGGAATAAGGAATTCTTATTCCACCAAGTTCTCTACTTCGTAAGGTTTCTTTCACAGCATTGTTAGCTTCCTAGTTCCTACGGCGAGACGCTGAGGAAATATTTTTTTTATTTAAGATTGGTTTTTCTGTAAACGATTGATTTTTTACTTAGTAATTATTTCTGCTTCATTAACTATGTTTTTCACTGGACTTCATTGTTACAAAGTTAAAATACCCTGAACACTCGGAAACCAAAACATAACTCAAGAGAGCAAATCCAGTTCGGAATATCACAAATTTAACACGAAAACTAAATAAACTGTTTAGAACACCAGTGATAACCTCATAACACTAACAGTTTGATCAAATAAAAATGTTCGCTACGTACCTAAAACGAGCTCATTGGATTGGCAAGCATTAGCATTTTATCAATTTTCAGTTTCATATATCAGTATTCTTGTGAAGTAATCAATCAGTTTACTAACTAACATAATGTATTAAACTTTATTCATGAACTCTTAATTCACGGCTAAACTCTACACAAAATTTTAAAACCATATTTAACTAAACGTCCAGTCAGCTGAACCTGCGTAGGTACTTAAACTTTTCTAGTCAGCTACTAGAAAACTTGGATACAGCTATCAAAGGCTCGAAGAGTTAGCAATAGAACCAGAATGCATTCAAGGGTGATCGACCCCGCAACACTCTCAAAGCGGTAAACTTCCTGTTTCCGCTAACGAACATATCGGTTAAATAAATGCATAACAGTTTCGGTCACCTCGGGTTAAAAGGTAACATGAAACTAGATTAAATTATGCAAACAATATTAGGAAATACGAAGTGGAATTCCACGCAAAATCTTTCCGAACAGAATAATATTATCGCGGAAAAATAATATTCCGTCTATAGCGATTTGTAAAACTAAGTAAGCAACTAAGTGATTAAGTAAAAACAAAAAACCTGTGACAAAAAATATGTTAGGAAGAGAAATATACAAATCTAGGCTCTTGGGCTAGAATAGAAATGGACTCACGTGCTCTCGAATAACATTACCCGTGTTCTAGCGCAGTCGGGTAGAAAAATCAAATCCGCAACCATTATTACATATTTAATCAGCAAATAGTATCTTTGGTTCCTACTCCAAAGTTCATGTAAGTCGCTGGCATTAAAAATATATTATTTTTCTTACTTATCATCAACCGGCCAGTCGTTTTAATGAATATCGCAGTCATAATGAGGTTTTAATGCATAAACATATCGATATCGTTGCATACTGCTAAGCTTACGGTATTTGTCGCAGGACTACCAATCAGTTTTTGAGTTAGTTTGACCTTTGTCGTTCTTTGTAACGCAATACTCCTAATAATATCTAATTAAGTTAATGCTTATTATAATCTTAATTGATTGAAGTGACAAAAAAATTGGTACTTAATGTAAATGAATTAACCAAACTAATTTATACATTATGCCTCGATCAGACGCGCTCGACGGAATTTTTAATTTTTAGTAAATATTTATTTTTATTTTGAATTTCTTAGTAATATTTTTAGTTTTAATTTTGTAAATATTCATGTTTATATATTGTATATAAATTTACGATTAATTGTTTGAATCTTTAGTCGGTAATTTGAAGACTTAGGTACCTAATTGTAAAATTCACTTCGAAAAAAAAAAACTTACGAGTACATCTCGTAGCCCGGATCTTTATTAAATCTAGTAATACGAGTTTAAAATATGACGTAGTTAAGGTTTACATGAAGAAAAATTGTGACAACTTATACATTTTCTTTCTTAAGCTACTAGCTAGCGTCTCAATAACTGCAGTAATACAACTAGGAACACCACTTATCGTGGCGTTAAAGTATATCTGACTACTTGTAAATAACGTAACATCATAAATTACAAGTGAAGTAATATTTGGATGTGATCGGAAATGTGTCTGGTGGAGATTGAATAACTCAGGCACTTGACCGTTTCAATGCCGTTCAATGTTAGCTATTTTAGAATCTCTATGATAGAATCACTGGGCGATATAATTATTACTTTATACAATTCATATACATTAACATTAGCAGTACAAGTTTCTGTAATGTATCTACGAAACACAAATCCGTTGATCTTGGGCTCAACGCATTATTAGCCAACTACTGATCATACTGACCCTCATTACTTAGGAAAGCCTAAAGTAAGCTCAGCCTAGCAGGGCTTCAGAACTATTTACTAATAGGTGAACAACAAATCGTGGATATGACTTGTTAAAACGAGTAGCAAGTAAGTGTTGGGTCCTTTCATCTGGCAAATAAACGTGGCAATATTTACACTACAGCCGGCGCGGTTATTCGCAATTTAACGCTTCATTACGCGATAAACTGATGACAGGTTTGTGCGACACGGTGTGAATTTATTGGTGTCGGATACAATTACCGGATTTGGCAATGTTTTTGAACACTTTAACTAGGGCGGTGACAGCGGTGCCTGGGCACAGAACGCAGACCTTTAAACTACGCAGAAATGACCAGACAGATAACATATTTTTAAAGGTGTAGTAGAACTTCGTACCGGGCGCTTGTAACTGCACTGTTTTGACTGTGCCATATGGAGGAAAATGTTTTCTAAAATGTATGTCCAATCTCCTTTCCTTTAATACGCTCTTACAGCTGAAATGACTTGACAGATTTCAAAATATGGGATCTCATTAAATTTGTCTCTATTGTATGATAAAGGCATTGTAATTTTTTGGTATTGAACCAAATTTTCAACAACATAATTGAATACTAATACAGATTGATGTTTAAGTCCTTATTAGAAATTATGTCAGTTACCTAATTAAAAGTATTAAAACTAATAAACACGATTTAATAAGTTTTGCAATGACGGCATTTCAATATCTAACAATACGTATTTAACAACACCCCGTAATCTTTTATTTTAAACTATTCTTGTTTATTGAGTGTACGTGAGAGAGCAGTCGTTTGTGATACTGCTTATGTTTTACTCATTATCCATTGTTATTAATTAACAACATTAACGAATGCTTCACCGTAAACCATTCCATTAACTTGGTATCGTTTTGTAAATACCTCATTATTCTTCAACAAAGATCTTTTTCCGGCCTTGTAATAAGTATTCGAGATTAGACGTCAACGAAATGATTGTTCGATCAAAATTCTGGATCATCCGAGAATATAATCATTACGTTTTAAGATCCAAGATAAGGCAGTGGCATTGCTGGTATTTAATGATAAATTACAAACTCGTTTCAAAACTGTAGCAACTTCTTTAACAAATCCTTACGACGCCGACGGGTTCGGAAGAAGAACCATCCGAAAAATACCAATAACTTTTTTATCGTTTTTACGCATTTTAACTTGTGTGACAATGTGTATCTTAGGATATTTACTAAGATTCTTCACATACGCCGGATGGAATATCGCAAATGATTTAATGTATGACCATATAACTCTAATTTCGTTAGACGTCCTACGGAAAATTGAGATCTAGAGACAACCAAACCTAGTTACAATTGGGGAAGGTCAGTCCACCGAAAAGTGCAAGGATTATAATATAAAATTAGGAGACAAAAATCTAATACAACACGAAGTCGCGGGCATCTCCTAGTAATCTTTGAGTCAATTTGTAATAGATGCAACTCGAGTATGCTTTATTAATATTTGAAGTTTGTCGGCAAGATTCCAATTTAACTCAATTTTCTTTTGGCTAATTATAAAATAATACTCCACTCCTTCCAACTTCGTAGACAATGTTGGCTTTACAATTAATTGGCGACTAGATTGCCCCGCGGGTTCTCTGTTCGTCGACGAAATCTCTTGCCGGGAGCATGAAATTTACAAGGATTCTAAATGAAAACTTGCCTAATAGGTACGTATTATGCTATTAAACAAGTGATTGTATAATACGTCATGTATATTACGAAAATGTAGGAGATGCCAACGTTTATCGTAGAGTAAAATATTTAAAACATTAATAGCAAATGATTCAGTTTCATTAAATTGACGCTAGAGAGCGCTGTTATCTACTTTTATATATCAAGATCTTTAGTTTCTTCGGCATAGCAATATTTACTAACATAAGACCCCAGTGACGTAATGTCTTTAGAGTCTAGACTGTACACAGTATCATCATTTCTTCCGCTATCAAAGACGACGTTATGTACCACGTCGAGTCCTTACACTGTGTAATCATTATCAGTAACAAGTACCTAATATTGCAAGAAACAACATGCTATTGTGTATTCTAGTGGAACAATCGGCAATTTAATTTCTTATATATTTTGTACAATCTATTTCGGTATTGGTTTTGGGCCAATCCGTTGGATTTACGATTTGATTTCATTCACGTTTCATTAGTCGAATTCCTTAACGTACACAATTTTTTTTTTTTTTATGTATTTGATTCACAGAGTTAACACTAATAATGTTGGGCTCTACTTTTTTGGCCGACGATCGTGTGGTTTAATGTCCGTCTGTTCCATAGATTACTGTATATATTACCGGGATTATTCGTGAATCTCGCGGATACCTTTGGATCTATTTAGATTAAATTATACGTCATTGAGGTTCAGATGACGTGTTTTTATTGGATATTGATTATTTCATCTCGTTAAACGGATTTATATAACAAGTGAAGATTATATAAAGTGATATGCAGGTTAACGATTAATATTGTAATAGAATCTGTGGAAATGAAGACAGCTTACTAGTTAAAAGAAACCTAAAACTGCAATAACCTCGCGTTGAGGTTTATCTGTGACATCAGAATCACCGTACAGTTCTGGTATCACTCCGATTACCTCACAAAATTAGAAGAATTAAGATTACTAACAGCTTACTGTGGAATGATAGATATAACATGCGTTTTAACAACTATGAACACACGTGAGTTGCTACCATTTCCACTCGTTCTTTTTACTTATAATAGGTGGAGCCCGTCGTAACCATGCAACCTTTTTATCACGTAAGGTCAGTGAGTAAAATATGTTTAGAGAGATAATGAATGGCTGATTGTCATGCTAAATTATATTAAATAAACAAATCTGGGGATCTCCCATAGTATTCGCGCCCATAAATACTGATTTACGTGTTTCGTTTGCGTGTATTTAAAATCTTGCCCAAACGTGATATACTCGTAGGTATCCTTAACAAGTAGATAGATATAAATTATGTAAACTAGTAGTGAAGCATTAACTTATGTGTAGAGAGCCTCTCTACAGTCAAAATTCAACCGTAATGTATTTTATTAAAGGGTTACTTTACATCGACTCTAATTATTTTTTATTTTTTACTTCTTAAATATCATTATTTTACGTGCGTACATTAAGTTAAAAAGACTTTCAAAGATCTTATTATTGTAGGTACTTGATACTTTTCACGTAGAAAAAAAACTTTTATTTGTAGTTATTTATCCTTTAGGAGTTTGTTGAGTTCATACAGTTAGTTACTTGAACGTAAGGTTTTCATTATGATTTTCATTAATTTCCATAATTTAAAGGGTCGAGAATTTATGTGCAAAGTTATGTTAAATAAAGCTGTAAGCAATATTGAATCTCGTGATGATTTAATGTTTGCAAATTTTGCTCGCTTCACTCTGCGGTTCCCGATCACATAATAAGTAGTAAACGGGTTAAAAGCAACTATGATACGCAATGATACGCGGCTCACGATATGATACGCAACGCAACCTGTTTCATTTTTAACTCGTGTTTGTTAATAACAAATGATAGCATCAAAGAGTTGGTGTTGTTGAAGGCGTTAAGAGCTATACACTGACAAATACATAGATAAAGAGTTTTGTAGAGAAATGATGTAGGTACCTGTTACATTAATAAGACATAGATACAGAAAAAAAAAGAATCAAAAGGCATTAAGTAAGTGCGCTAGAGTTCATCTCGACATGGAATCACAAGATCCTCATGTTTATAGGTGGTCAAACATTAATAAAAGAAAGGATAAGAGTAAGAAAATTAAACAGAGCACCAGTAATTAACGTAGCTAAATAAACCGAGTTAATATTTACAGCAATCGAGCAAAACAAGAATAATAGTTGCATCACAACATTTGAGACTTTCTCCTCTACTAACACGTGTTATTTTCGCTCCAACATTATTATCACGTAATTTACCGGCTTTATGCACTGTGATTACCAGCCACAATTTAAATCAGTTCATTGTTTTCAGCTGTTTTTTTTAGAACGTATTAAAATAGTAAATAAACGACGCTTTTCACACCTCTAATATCCGCTCACGTCCAGTTTTCAAATACAAAAGTACCTCAAACGTTTGATTCTCACTTTATTGCGTCACTTTCAACTAATATTTTCGTGGAAGATAAACGCACAATTATAATTTTAAAATCAAATGAATGTCGTAATGAAATGATGATATTTTTAAACGATCCGTCCGTTCACTCGTACACCTGTTTTATTACTCGACAAGACCGAAATCTGGACGTTCGATTTCCTTAACAATAACACTGATATTCTTATTTAATAAGCGTTTTGCGATAAACATTAAAGTAAACCAGTAAAACAAATTCGGTTATCAAATTCGCCGCGTAGATAGTTGTTAAAAGTTTTAAAAGTGGTAAAGTTAAAAGTAAAAGTCGCGCGGCGTCGCATCTGACTTACCTCATGGATCCTGGTTGGTGCTCTATCGGGCTCAATTACCGTGGTCGGCGTGAGGAGAGTTTGGTGGTAGGTGGTAGGAAGTGGCGCTACGGCCACTGGTGAGGTCGACCGCGGAACGACTGAGTCGTGCGCTCACTGCACGATCACTTTTATAGGCTGCCCCTTCTTGCGTGCGAAGCCGCTAGTGTTCAGAGCATCCAGTTTACCATCATCAATTTACCTAATATATCTAAGTTCAAGAAGTTTTGTGATATTATTTTTAAGGGTCGCTTTCGGTAGGAGCTTCTCTTCCGTTACGTCTGGATATTAGTACAGCAAACGTGGATTTGGAAGTTTTAATGGCGGCCGGTTCATTTACGACCTGGGTGACGTTGAGTTAAGACTTTTAAATTTGTTAGCCGGATCGGCTTTATTAGATAATAAAATTTATCTTAACCTATATAAAGTACATAACACGATGTCCATTTATGTTATAAGTTTTATAATAGTGTAGTAAAATGTTTTCTACTCTTTTTAATGGTTCGTAAATAACCAATTGTTGTGTCCTAATTAAAGTAACGATACTTTAATAACTGCGACGGTTATTATGTTTTTATAATAATACTAATAAGTCAGCTAAATGAAACACCGGTCGTTAACTAATAGTCAATAAGTAACTACCACTAAACCTTTAAACCTAGCATAAACGCCTTCTTGTGACAAACCATAAAATAAAAATAGCGAAAAAAAATCATTAGGTATTTTGATAACCTAATTAATCGTCAATGGTCGTAGTCTATATTAACTCACACCTAAACGGAGAATAGATATTTAATCTCATCATTCAAACTTCCTCCTCGCTTGGAATCGAACCCGTTGAACGACACGGTCCGGCCGCGGCGTGGTAACCATTGCGCCATACGGAGTTTGACTTTAAAGTTACTCCGACAAGCAACAAGAACTGTAGCGGCTTCATACTTTGCACAAGTTAAAGAACAGGATACCTTTGAAAGTCTTAGTGAGTTCTAAACAACGGCGTTTATACAGTTATTCAGATGTATAGGTAAAACAACCCGTATAAAGTATCAAAGAAAAATGTTTTTGTTTCAAAGACCTCTTCTATAAGCTAAATTGTTTGTGAAATATGACATCGTTCTAATGACCAGTGTTTTGTAACATAAGGTAAAAATATGTAATAAATAAATCTTTTCTTTGGACTTATTTCTTTTTTCTAGTGAGTATTAGTAACGACTACATACTTAAAATATACCGAGGCATCAACCCCCCTAATAAATATTGATAATTTTTTTAATGGATATCTCATAATATGTTTTGTTATTCATAATCACTGATCAAACCGGGATTAAAGACGAATATTTGCTATGAATTAAATTTAATCCCTGGTTTAATTACTTCGAGCGTATAAGATAACTATTAATAAGACTGTTAAAGTACGCATCTGCATAGTTTTGAAGCGTTTGGAGTGGGAACTTGGCTTATGGATTTTTTTTTACAAAACGACAAAAGTTTTGCATATAATCAGTAAGTATCCATTAAAACCTAATCGTACAAGAGTTTTAATCGTAGTAACAAAAAACCCTAATACCTAGCAGTTTTCACGTCCAGCGCATAAGCTTAACCTACTATATAGGTAATACCTACAGAAGGAACAACGCATGCACCTTGGAGCCCGTTCAATTATTACATAACGCAATTTCGGGATAGGGGGGGTCCTGTATAACATAGGTTACGTCACATTGTTTTTTATTACTGATAAAAAAACTAGGGAATATAACACTTCTAAATCGGCAAGATGGCAACATTTTAAGATAAAAATTGTCTTTTGTGTGTTACGCAACGTTTATTACAGAAAAACGTTACGGCGCGTTACTCGGGGGAGGGTCAAAAATCTTCACAAATTGCTTTACGTAATATTTGAACGTTCCCTTGGGTACTACTAGCAAGATGATTACAAAATAGATTAGTAAGTAATTATCTTGTAACGACTCTTCCAACTCTAGGTGACCAATGAATAAGACCTTAGCTAAATAAATATCACGTAGTATTAACGTAAGGCTCGCAAATTAAACATCCGCGTTCATCGTAAAAACAACACTCTCGTTTAATATAACAATGTACTTCTATAATCACATGTCATCTACGATACATTACTATTGGCTTTAAAGTTATTTGGCTCAACTGTTGCACCTTCCACATATCATTTGAGAGAGGAGTCGCCTGAAAGCTTTGCATGGACCTCCTGGATTCATGTCATTAGCTGGGTCGATTCCTTTTGCCGCAAATATCTACCATTGTTAAACCTTGTTTAAACTAGTGTAAGTGGCAACAACCAGATTTATTAATTAAAATAATAATGTTAAAATAACAATGTTATCAACAATGTTATTTCTGAGTTTCAAAAGTCCACAAGTCGCTCGAAGACTAGTTGAATCGGTAACTTGAATAAAACAGCGGGCGCCCGAACTCCTAACAGAATTGCTCGGTTTTGCTACTTTAACTAAGAATTTCGTTGTTGCGAATTTAATTAGACTCGATGATGGTTTTTGCAGTGACAAACTTTAAATATACGAGAATATAAAATAACGAGCTGAACCAAAACGAATTGACGACGTACAAAAAACGTGCTGAAAATTGGGTGGAAGGGGGAGGATTTTCAAAAAAATATAATATTGTATGTCACCCTGACAATCGTGAGGAATTCAATGACAATCCATTATGTTGAAATCCATCAAGCTGTATAGGCTCTAGATCCAGCCAAATAAATGGACATACTCGTACATACATATAGAAGTTCGAAAAAAATTCCCCTCCTTACGCAGTAGGGTAAAAATGTGTTATCACGTGCTGTTCGTTCATTTTAATTATTGTTCAACAGGTATTCGTGGCACCGTTTCAGACTAGTCAAAGGTCGCTCTAGCAACTCGGTTTACAAACAACAATAGCTCAGAAATCGACAATAGACTGAATCCATATAAGTCCTTGGCTGGCGGAAATTTCTTTTCCATTTTAAATGGTTCAAAAGAACACTGTTTGGGGTTCCTTGGGGTCGGCTTTTTGATCTGTAGTTAAGGCGACCAATGGTTAAAATATTAACTGATGGTTATATTAGCGCCTTATAACGAACGATTTAGGGACTAATTTAACCATTACTCAATATGTTTAACCATTGGTCGCCTTAACTCCGGTTCAAAAAACCGACCACTAGTCAAGCCGGGTTTCTTATACTGTTACCACTCACCACGTCCAACTTTTACGTAGCTCAGAAACTCTTTTCTGCAGTAGAGAGCTATTATTTGGCTTTTAGTTTAAGTGCTTCTCCTACAAATAACTTTAGATTTGTTTTCTCGTCTACTTCATGACGCAGGGCACCTTTGAAAAGGTCGTTTAAAAATATTATGGGTCTTCGAAGATCGAAGAAGATGTAAGCATTCCTGCAGTGTGTAATTGCTTTACATTTGTGTAGAAATTGAAGATAGGAGTAGCCGCACAAATATTCATCGTTATTATCATCATCGCAACCCATAAGTGTCCCACTGCTGGGCTCGGGTCTACTCTCATAGCGTGAGGGGTATAGGCCATAGTCCACTTTATTCGTCATTGGCAGACTTCACACACTTTCGAGAACTTTATGGAGAACTCTCAGGTGTGCAGATTACCTCACGATATTTTCCTTCACCGAAACAAGTGATAATTTTATTAGTATTTGATACGCACAAGTATTACCGAAGTTAAAAGGAAAAACCTCATATAGGTATAGCAAGTTAATTGCTAATTAAAAGAACCACGGAACTCTATGTTTTATGGCCCGACTCACACTTGGCAGATGTTTTATTTATTTCAAGCGACAGAGGAAAATAACACGTTATTTTATCGTTGCGTATTTGTACCGTACTGCATTTTGATATCAAAGCTTTGTTTTTCAAAACTAAACATAACGGAAAACATTTTACATTTTAAAGTAGACAAATAATAATATTACTTACATAAAAATTTAAAATAGTTAGTGAAAATGTATTTTAAACTACTAACAAATGTAAAGTAGATACCTAAATTATTTAGTGATATTATTGTAGCCAACAAGATGATAGGTCTACAATTCATGTCTAAAACTAGTGAAGCACCAATAAATACTAATAAATTTGATTATATCGCTGCCATGTTGTTTGTGATCTATTTTCAATGAAAATAAAGTATTGATGATTCAATCTCTTATTCTATATTATTTAACTTTTTATTGGCCTCTTGAAATAATAAAGTATAATGGACCATAAAAGATATGTATGCAGATTTCAGGGCCAGTTACATCACTATCGCTATTTTTGTCGTATTTTTAATACCTTCCAAATGATATGCATCGTGAAAGTAAACAAATTCTTATCGAGGAGCTTTAAAAATAATTCGTTTTATTACTTTTGGCGTATCGTGTGTGATACAGTGTGTCTATGTAGGTACACCTATAGTATGGGATACCTATTGTATCATAGCAAATCTACATTGTACCTTTAAAATTAAAGCATAATAAAAAAGACAATAGTAACAAAAATTTTTTCAGTGAATTGTTACGAGTAAGTCCAGGATGCGACCCACAGCGACAGGAAGGGAATGTTTTATGTATTAAACTTAGTAATCGATTTCGTGTTTCTATGTCTATGAATGCTCGTTAGGGTTTTGCATCGTAAGTTCTTCAGTCCGACCGTCTTCGATAAACATCTTCTGTAAACACAGACCCTTTATTCTAGAAAACGGTAATGCCGATTAACGTACACAAAACAAAATAAATAAAAAATAAATTCTACTTCCTCTACAGCTAAAGTGAGTACGATTTTTTTACTTTGCTAAAGTTCAGTGTCAAATCCTAATCACTATAGAATATTGCTAGTATTGATATCATAATCCGAAAGCCTTGAATCAGTGTCTCTGGTTCGTCCTCGTACCCCATTACTGTCAACTAGGCCACAACGGAACCACAACCATTGTAGCGAAACAGTCGGTCGAACAAAGTAGCAGACTAATTCGCAGCCGTCAACAAAGGAGCTCTGTAATAAGAAAACAAACGACGGTAAACGAACGGGAGCATTAATATTAATATCTCCGAATTGAATGAATAACTTGGGTCAAAAAACTTGGTCCAAAAGCTGTTTGTCGAGTTCAGCTCCTTAATGTATGGACACCGTTAACGTAAACTTCACCTTTGACTGTCTCACTACATACTGGGAAGGTTGCAAGCTATAAGTAAAGTCCGTTTTTTTAACTTGTTTATTTTTAAAACAAAAACAATATTTAAGCATTATTGAAGTGATGAAATCACTTTAACATTACTGGAAAAGTATGAATTATATGTGATTTTCGTTTTTATTTACGTAAAACTGCGTACTAAATAGGACAAGAAAAAAAATTTACTGTGTAATATACCTACACTTCCGGGCAGTAAAATAGTCACCCTGTTTTTTTATTTCCATTTATAACCTCTCTAACGTTATTATAAGCTTTTATTTAATTTGCCATGTACTCGTATGTATGTGAAGGTGGAATCTTGCAAGTGAAATATGACCAACTTCCCGGTATCTGATTGAGATGAAATTTTTCATACTGGTCCATTCCCGATGACAATGCATGTTAATGATAAGCATGGCGTGATGCTTCTACCAGGATTTAATAAAAGCTTACTTTAAAAGTTTTTAAACATTATTTTATTTTTCTATTTGAGACATTAAAACAAAAATGCACGGTAGCTCAATTCAGATTAATCATAATTGCCTATCTATAGAAGTCAGGGTATTCGTCATGTTTCAAATAGGTATTCCGTCCCATAACTTACAATATTGCA
>LGAG01000500.1:277990-296757 GCA_001278395.1 Lerema accius
AGATGTCTCTGCAAGCTCGGATGTTTGTTGTTTTAATCCAATATGTTAGTCAAGGTTCTGCTTAATTTATTGAAATCAACAAATGGTACCTTTATGGTGAAGGTTTCCTCGAAATATTTTAAAATGTTAGTTCAATTCTATTTTTAAAAGTGCGTACAGGATTCGAACTCAGACCTCTCTGTACGTAAAACCAACGTTCAAAACTTCAAACCACTAGGCTATCGCTCCAACCCTTGTCTCAGAGGTGACTCAGGTGACCTAAATCCAGCTGTAAGACAGTTGCCGGGTCTATTTCAATGCGCCCCATACACAATACCGGGAAAGCGTAAAATGTAAGTTATGCAAACACCCTAGGGCAACAGGAATTCATTACGTCCAGGATGGGCTGACCTGGTCTTGACCTCATTCTGTTGACGTCAGCACGGGCTGGGATTCTGCGAATGATGTCGATGTTGCTGACTGATATATTTATTAACTTACCCTTTCGTTCCACCCATCTATGAAAAAATATTTCTACCAAAGGTGCTAATATTAGTAGGTAGGTACTTAAAAAAAATTTAGACAATAATAAAGACAGTCCTATAAATTATTAGCTATAATCTGCTAGATTTTTTTTAAGTTAAACACATTTTTTATATGAAAGTATATTGAATGGGTTTGTTTAAAACAGAAAAAGTATTTTCAAAGAGCGATGTTCAAGTAGGTTGCTTAGCAAATGCGATAAATTGACAACATTGCAAATGTCAAGAAATCATAAAAGAAACAAGCAAACTATTCCAAATATTGAAGTGGTAGTTAATCGCTAAGGTGTGCACTTTCCAAATGGGCCTACATCATATTGGTAAGACAATTTGAAATTAATTTAAAGCTAAGGGTTTCCGGGTCAACATTTAAAACTGCTATTTCAGTTCCATGATTCTTTTAGGAATGGAATACCACAATAAAAACGTAACATAAAATAATATTAATACTGTTATATGACTTAAAACATACAGCAAATTAGGATATAAAATATGAATAATATATTTTCAAAAATTCAAAAACATATTTAGAGTTAATGAGGGTATAATATGGGGAAACATGTTTTCATACATTTAGCATAACCAGAGCTTTCTTTGTGGGTAAGAGTTGAAGACTTGTTGCTGCCGAACCTGATGTACATACCTACGACGGTATAGTTTCCAGCGAAACTTGCGGTGCAGCTGTGACCTCCTGCGAATCTGCTACATCGCAGGGTTCTACGAAACATAAACTAGGGCTTATCGAGTACAAAAATAAAACATTCCCAATCCCTGGAAACTGTATTAATTATATCGATATTTCGACAGGACCCCACGCCCGCTCCATGTTGAAGCCCGTATCAAAAAACAGCGAAGCGAAAGCGAGTCGAAGTCTTTCTATTTTGTAATGTAGTTTCGCTTGAACATGTTTATACATATAGAAAATCGAAAGCGACCCCTATTTTATTATACATGCTTCTTATATTATAAATGTGAAAATTATAGATGTTTGAATGATAAGAAAATTCTGTGAAAACATTAATTCGCAGACAAAGCCGCGGACAGCGAATTACATAATAAATACGCTTCGCAACACTTTTGGTTCGCTATCTGTTTGACAAGGGCTTGAGGAAGAGCGGGGAGAGTTGTTCAATTGCGCATGACTGAATCTATGCATGTGTTAATCAAAATTGCTTCTGTGTATGTGTATATCTCTCTCTCTGTCTCGCATCTGCACTAGACCTTGATAGAGGCTCGTAGGCGGACTAGGGTCTGCACATGCGCACTGGTATAAATCAATAATGCTCTTTGTAACTACGTAGTTTCAATTAAGGATGATAATTAACTGATTGAAATTTAAAAAATTTAGATTTTCTAAAAATATCAATCAAAATGCGTTACCGTATTCAATTTTGTTGCTATTTCACGAAGAACGTCAGTAAGAACTTTTTTAGTTGCAACTCAAAAAGTTTAAAGATGATAAATTACCAATAATAATATTAATAAGTAACTGCAATCTCCTTATTGATTTAAAAAATAATGAAAAGAAAATAGTATGAAAACATTTTATCAATTCATATTTAATATTTTTAAAACTTCGACCTAATTTAAAAGTTTTATTTAAAACAATTTTTACAAAACTTTATCAGTCTCTATATGATTTTCATTAAACTTAAGTAACCAAAAAGTAAAAATAGATACTTTCTGATCCTCTTTATTTTACAGTGAAAAAATTTGACCCAACGCCATCTTGTGTTGAGTAGCATAAACTATGAAAGACAAAAAACAAACAGTAACAGGGCAAGTTACTGAAGTTACATGAAAAAAAAATACTATCCTAAATACTTAAAATGGTCTTAACAAAATATTCATAAACCTACACAAAAATTAAAACTTTTCTTGTAGTTCTTATCATGTAAAACTTCCTAAGTTCTTGTAAGCTTTGCGCATGTGCAAAATGCTATATAGACGAAAAAATAGTAAGTTTCGAACTTCGGAATCGCGTTTGCCATTAGAGTTGCCATTGTATAAAACCTCCCGTCTAAACAGATTATTTGATGTTAATGTTTTGTTTCCTGTTGTATTTTGTTTTTGTATGAATTACCAGTACATGTGAGATATTTATTTAAAAAAATAGGACACCCCACACAGATTACTCAGATAAATTAATGTTCTAATACTTAAGGTTTTAATATGTGTAGTGTACCCATAATTATTGGGTACTACAACATTCACATATATGTATCTATAAAGTAACTAGTTAACTAATTACAAATAAAAAAAAAGTATAGGTATTCGAAACCAACAGAAGAATAATTATTGATAAAAAAATACCTTAAATTAAACACAGATTGTTAGTTGTTTAACTGCTCTTTATATTTCTGCCGCATCCTTAACTTAAAAAAAAACTAATATCATGCAGCACGTTTAATAAGCTCGCCTTTCTGCCAGACGACCTCTTTCTGACACATCACGCGATGACATTCTCGGCCATCTTTTCCACTTTTGATATCAGAATTTGAGGTTAATATTTTCGTACGATTTTTCATTTTCGATATTAAAATTAAATGTCCCAGCATTACGAGTATTTAAAATGTGATGATCAGGATTTAATTCCCTTCCCTACAGCTTTTTTAGCGCACCCTCACATCTTTGGAAGCTAAAAGAATTTTAATCTCACTTCTGGCTGTTAAATTAAAAACAGTTTATTATTGCTTTTTATCTTTCTTTCAAAATGATTTATCCAGGTATCATTTAAGAAAAACAAATGAATGTCATGACAGCCTGACGTTTCATTCCACTGCGCACGCAGGACATACTCCGCCTCGTGTCGTTCGCCAGTGTTAGAAAATCAGAAACCAGCCGGCAGAGGCGCAAAATGAATAATATGTTTCATTGCCATACCAACAGACATTGACTACATACATACCTACATTAAATGCTTATGTGAGGATTTTGTAATTTCTGTCTCTTTTGGCGTAAGAAAATATTTACATTGCATTCCATAAGCTATTCTAAACGTTTCTTTAATAAATAGCCACTGATACAAACTAACGCGTCATTTCCGATAAATCAAGTGTATCATAATCTTAATCTTTACTTGATTCTCTTGGTTGTAAAGTAATTTTAGCAGTACATTCAGTATTTACCCGACCACGGATATCCTCTTAACATCACAATGGTTATGAAGAGAGTAGATATAAATATTATGTCCCATAAACATCATTTTGTATGTATACCTATTAATAACAATGAAATATTATGATAACTATGTAAGTTCTTTAATTAAAAGACGATAAATACAGTGTAATTTATTTATAGTAAAGTTTTGAAATGAGAAAATTTTCTTGTTTTATCCTTTTCAGAGCGTGTTTTTTTCCGTAGTCGGGTTTTAGTTTTTTAACTTAATTTTTATTTCTTAGACAGGTAGTGGTATCACTGTAAAAGTTCTCTCGCCCCTCAAACTACCCTTGCACCGTAACGCCATCTTGTTTAAAAACATATAAGTTGGGTGTATAGAGAAATTTTCACAAGATGTCGAATTGCCCTTATTATTTATTGTTAATATTATCAAATAGTAATGATAGTACATTAAACTAGTATGTAGGTACAACCTTTTGATGAAAACTGGAAATATCAGGGAAATTGGTCAAAAATTAAACTTGTAACTCTTGTAAGATAGTGACAACTTTTTAAAAACATAAAAATTTAAGATTACAATTGGCCAGGATGTTTTTCCCAACACCGCAGAGCCTATTCAATTCGTAAAGGTTGATAATTTTCTTTTAGATACCTACTTATTTTGTATTCTGACTGATACCCTTTTGATTTTGGGTCCTCAGACCAAAGTATTTTTGGTCTGAAATTTTATAATTACTTTTTTATTTTCTTGAATTTTACTTAATTCCAATAATACATTTTTCCTTAACAATTTACCAATTAAAAAGGACCATTCTTCTTCTTATAAAACTAAGAATATTCTATGCATGAAAATAACCATAGAGTAATTGAATAATGTTTCATTGTTATTCTCTAAAAAATTTTGACAACGCCATCTTATTAAATCGACAATAACGTAACATTTTATTGTATTAATATTATATTTAAAATCCATCTTTCTCTAAACGAACCCGATTCATGTAACGCCATCTGGTATCGCGTAGCAGATTGTAAAACATTTCAAGGTTAGTTATTTAGTTTTCGTTCGGTGATATAATTATTGATAATGTTAAGTTTTAAACTTCATTACCCTAATGAAAATAATCTGATGCTATTATTTATTCCATTGATAAGGCTCTACAAGCTTAGCTTAAGCTAAGTGTTAGCTTAATCTTAAAGAAAAGTCGAGTTCCTTGACGCTTACACTGCCATCTAGTGTAGCCTTATTGTTTAAATTGTACTTTGATACTCTTTTTGCAATGTATATAAAAAGTGTTCGTCATTCCATTCACAATACCCTGTGGCCTAATCTGGAAAGGTCCGGTTTCTCTAACTAGTGATGTGGGTTCAAATCCCACCAGGGCAAACAGAGCTGACCTGGTACTCCCCAAAAACCGTTTTGCATTTTGTCTTTAAACTTTTTTGAGGCAAACTCTTTTATACTTTAAAAATATTTGCATAAACTAATAAAATTAAATAATTAATAATAATTATAGTATTTTTGTTTTAAATAATCTAAAAGTTATTATGTTACCTTAGAAGACATTTGATTATAATCTTCATAATAACGTGTTTCGTATGTAGGGTGCTTCGCAATAGTTATTAATGTCTTCGGTGTGCGACTGTTATTCCGTATGTCTACAACAGAGGTCTCTTGTATCGTGAAACTTTTCATCTTCCAACTTTTTTTGGACCAACATCAGTGTTTTTAACTTTGAATTAATTCTTTTCTATACACTTTTTTACATTTTACCAAGTAAATACAAACAAAATTTTACAGCATGCTAAATGAAGCATTTAGGCATGTTCGATGTATTTATATTTATTTTAAAACAAATCAATCATGTGTCTGCAATCAAAGAATGTTATCTGACCAAGCAAAAGGCAACTTAAGTGTTAGTGCAATGTTGTGAAAATGTTCATATATTTATGTATATTTGTTTGTATATAAGCTCTATGATAGCTAGGAGGTACCGACCCGTCGTAATGCAAGGGGTGCGGTTGCCATTGGCAATGAGGTGGTGGACGCCATGTCTAAAATGTTTCGCGACGTGTTGCTTGCTCCCTTCATCGTATTTCATTATATTTGTTGTCCCGTTCCGATAACAGACACTGATTAATGTACCACTATAATGCAGACCGCACACTTTCCGATAATAAGGTATTGCATTTATAACAATTTTCGACATTTTAAGGGGTAGTATTCGTAGGTACAAGATTCAGAGCTTTTTAAAAATGATTTATATTTACAAACCATTGAAGCAGAAAGAGATTGAAAGTAGTCTGTTCTTGTCTCTGGATTGTCAAAAATTTTGATCACTGAAAATTGTTCACTGAGGCTCCACCTCCACTTTTTGCTAGGCCATCTCAATAAATTTATCTTCCAACCGCATATCATTAGATATTGATAAATTCATTACCAAGTAGCTCTATAAAGTAATGTACTTGTAAAAGTTTCGACATTCATTAAGTGAGGTTTAATATTGTAAAACATAATAAATAATTTGACTTTAACAATAACGACGACCAATTAGTAGTATACTAATTGGTCGTAACAATTAGTAGTACCTAATAGTAATCTACCATAACTATCCTTACACAGGATTGTGTATAAAGTGCCTTAACGTATCGATAATATACGGATATTTATAAAATGGGTGGCAACAAGGTAGGGGACTCGTACCCCTGTCTGGGATTAATTCAAATACACTAACAACAGGGAGGTGAGGGTGAAGCTTTACGGTCGTCCATGAGTGAGTGCTCTCTTTGAACTAGCTCGAGGGCTAGGGGATGCAGAGGCGATTCACCCCCTGTCTGGAATTGATTTTTGCACCGTTAAATGTTTATATCGACGGGTTCCGGGCTATTTGTATTAAGCGACATTTTTGGAACTTTACAGGAGAGCAGTTTAAAGTTTCGATTTTTGGAAAAAAAATCATAACTTTAGTAAATCGCATTATTTTTTCAAAAACAAGGATTTTACTGTTTTTATAACATATTCCCCATAATTGGATTTACTCTTTTCTTTAATATTTTTATTTTTAACGAAAATAAATGTCGTTTAATACAAAATGACCTCTTATAATTACTTTTTTTTGTTCCAGGCTAAATGACTTAACCGCCAATGATTATTGTTTCTTATTCCAGGGTAAATGACTTAACCGTCTAGGTTTTTTATTTTGTTTCCAGGCTAAATTACTTAACCGCCTAGGGCATGCAAATACTGCTCTAAGCTAAGTGTTAAATCAAAGAATTGGCCATATTTTAAACCCAAGCTAATTTATTTAAATAGGTACCATTTGTGAAGTTATTAATGTATGGCTAATTAGTTTCTGCGATTCATTGGTATTTTAAAGACTGGACGCATTTTTATAAAGTTATTTTTTTTTAAGTTTTATGTATTAAGCGACACCGGATAAGAATTTAACAAATAGGCTAATTGTATGAAGCGACATTTCTATATATTCTTAAGATCGGGCTAAATGCTTTACAGTACGTTGCGTGTAAATTGTTGTTCCAGGAAAAAAAGTTTAAACGACTGTCTTTGAATTAGGTAGTGCGCTTATGCAACACAATTCCTTTGTGTCGCTGCATACCTTGCAGTCCAAAATGGGCCCAAAAAATGGGGTTGTATTAAGCGACAAAAAACCAACCAAACCCGGCTCAAACGACGCAGAAAAATTCGCTGATTCCAAATATGTAAAAAAGTCTATTTCGCCCAAAGTGTCGCTTAATACAAATAGCCCGGAACCCGTCGATATGTATAGTGTAGACGATTTCTGTTTGATTAAGTACGAAGGGATGTCATCACAGAAATTTTATTTCAATTTATTTTCGAACGGTCCCTTTGATAGCATCTCTGGTTTGATCGACATCTAAATATTTCAATGTATAATTTATAATGTGTTTTGATATAAAGTTTATAGTATAAACTATTCAATAATATTCTCATTTCTCGCCAACAAAAATTTTTTCGCTGTATTGATAGGACAATTCCTCAGGACTTCATGGTCGCTACGAAATACTCAGCGAAACTGTATAAACAGTTATTTCTCGGTTTGTTGATTGTTGTGAAGTAGATGGTAAATCCTCGTAGTGATGGGTCAGCTATTCTTTAAAGTTATAATTATTTTTGCTCCGCACTAAACTAAGCAATACGTATCCTTGTCTGCGTTACTAATACAGCGAAATCTAGAATTATCATGCTAGAATGTCAAAAGTACGCTACTATATAATAATGTAAAGCTGAAGAGTTTGTTTGTTTAAACGCGCTAATCTCAGAAACTACTGAACCGATTTGAAAAATCCCCCAAAGATACCTCGTTTTATTCCCGAAATTCCTGACCGACAAATTCCTATACCACTATCAAGTTAGTAGGGATTTCTGAAAAAATAACTAACAATACCCACCAGATTTTATAGTTTCAAAATGAATAAAAAAATGGTTAAACTTTACATTAGATCTTTAAGTACCTAATCATGTCAATATTATAATCAACTTTTATTATAATTTTATTGTTAACATTGAAACGATAATGAAAAATATTTACAATAATTGACTAGACTCATAGAAAAAATATTTTAACAGTTCAGATCATCTTAATCTCATATTTTCAAAAAAATGTGGCACTGTAATGGTGCCATGCATTAACTCTATTGGAACATCTAAGATAAACTGGCCTTTTTCTTGGCTTCTTGGTGCTACCGGGTTTTGACGGTGACTTCATTAGCACTTGTTTCTTTCGTAAAACAAAGCGTCTTCATACAAATAATGTAGGAGTTTCAGTAAACTTGGTTTTTTCTTAGATATAGCTGCATTATGCTTCTTATGACAACCTTCCAAAAAGTTTGTGGATCTATGCCTCTCTCCGTAAACACATTACTACTTTTATGAAATCGTCTTTTATCCATTGGCTTATCATGTCTGGGCTTTGGCTGATAACATATAACTAGCCTACCATAATTTGGCTTCCGGTAAAACTGGTAGTAGGCCTACAGCAGCAAGTTCAATTTGCCTCTTCAAAATTTTGAATTTTGTCCAATTCAATTCCCGCCCCCTATTTCAAATAGCCTTTGTATAATGAAAAAAAGCAACCTCTAACAGTTACTCCCGGAAACACCTTTTAAATAGCATTAATCGTGGCCTTTTCAAAATCGCACCTAAACGTTTATGGATTCCACATAGGAATAATAGATTTTATCATGGAATAAACTATTTTATGAGATTTCTGTGTTTGTGACTCTTCAGAACGTACAACAATGGTACGATTATCATCGATGCTACCATGTTCACCATTGTATCGTGTATAGTTGAGAGAATGGAAAACAACAGATTTTAAACGTCCCATCACCAAAAACGTTTTATACTTATAATGCGCCTACAAGCATTTTCGGTAGCAAATATTAATATGCGATTATTATTATCTTTAAAACTGGCTATCAAGAATGATTTAAATTTTGAAGGTGGTAGGGATTTGTCGGTGGGGATTTCCGCAATATATCGATACCACAACGGTTTATAGTCCGTCCTCAACATAAATTCCCTCTCATACAAATATTGATGGAATTTTTTAACAGCAAAACTAATTGTTGATACTTCCCGCTCAGTCTGTGATTAAACTCTTTCAGCAATATTTCACGAAAGCCAAGCCAAGCCATAATGAACTTGACTGCTCAACTTCACTTGTCAAATGTAAAATGATGGCGCCTTCCCCAACGCTCCTCGCATCCGTTGACAATACTAGTTGATTGGTTTGAATGTCTCACTGGAAATAATTCTTTAACTGGTTCTAAAGCTGTATAACAAGTACTGCTCAAGTCTTACATCTTTCTTTAACAATTTATAAAGTGGAAGAAGTATTTTTGAATTCGCATAATACATGACTGAACCTATGAATGATCTTGGTTGTGAAAGTTCTGGTCTAGGTCATTTTAGGTTCAATTTTCGTTTGGTATGTGTGTACTCCTTGCATGTTAATAACAAAACCTAAACGTAACAAAGTCTACAAGAAACTCGCTTTGATAATTTGTTTGATTAAATTACTTTACTTACATCTTAACACAGCAACACTATTTTTACCACTCACGACATAAGTGGCAAAAATCTCAGATAAAAATCGTCAAACTTTATCGACAAATTATGGTTTCACAAAAGAACTCACTTGGTATCTGACATGCCTAAAAACAAATAGAGGAATTCCAAAAATAGTAGGTATCATTCTAAACTCCGAGGGAGGTGTAGATTCCTTGGATGAAAAATATGCTAAATATTCGAATGCTAGAAGGCCTAGACCAGAGGTTCCCTTTGCTAGAAGTAATTCAATGAAGTAGAAGTTAATTATGTTTCCACTGTACATACAGTGTACATACAACAAACAACACAATCAGAAAATGAAGAATCAAATTACAATGACCCAGATGGTGTCAATACTATTGACCCAACGGTACCAACCCCACCTGTACAGAAAAGATTCCTAATTAGATCTTAAATACAATACTTACTAGCTAGTGCCCGCAGCTTTGCTTGCAGAAATTATAGTTTTAAATACCAAATGGCTAAAAACTAATCTGACAGTGACTGAAAGTAATGGTAAATTAAAAGTCTTTTATTATTTACATTATCTTTATTTATCCTTATTTATAATATCACAATACGAAGTTTGTAACGACACGCTTTATCCCCTACACTATCCCATTAAAGGGTGATTTTTCTCTTCGACACTGTATGTGGAACCTCTATACCAAGATCCACGTTTCTAGGTCCAACGATCTATATACAAATTAAGCACAGTGAGACAAAAACATTGCATCAATTAACGTTAAGTAAATAATAATAAGGTAATCCTTATAGGATTTCTTTGTAAACAGTGTTTTTTTTTATTATTTGTCAAAATAAATAAGTTTGAAGGGGAGCTTACACGCGAGCAGACAACATAATGTTGTCCGTGAGAGAAACAATCTTCTCTTAAATCTACACCAGTGACTTTGAAAGTTTGCCCTTGAGATTTATTTATCGTCATCGCAAAACAAACTTTCAGAGGGAATTAAAGGCACTTAAAAATTCAAAAGGGAGGTCACTGGGTATCAGCGGAATGCGGGGCACGAACACTGTTTCTCCAAGGGCGCATTCTGTCAAATAATGGTAAGGCTTTGACCTACAACCTGGTGCCGTTACACAAAGGTGTTTTCAGATTACGAATTAGCATTATCGGAGTGCACCTATTCGCAGTGCAAGTTTATGTTAAGGAAGCCCACCTGGTTTAAGCGAATTTAAGAACTCGACCGGATAATTTATAGCGTCGTCTGTCGATTTGTAAATCTTTTCTTCTCCGTTGAATGGTTTTAAAAGTATGTCGTTAATAAACGCAGCTTAATTAACGTCCCGAATTTGTATCTACACTATTTATAATATTATGGCATGCCTCAGCTTCTTCTTTTGTTAAAGTACTTGTATTATCCTTGACGAAATTCTCTAGAACTTCTGTATTGTAATTAGTCTCTCTTAATAACATAATGTTCCCTAAATCGAGTCGCCTGGTTGGTTCTGGCAACCCATATTCCTTGAGTGGACGCCCACCTATTGAAAGGAGAGCTTCGTGAAGAACTTGAAGGCATTTGTTGTATACCTCGCTACAAATGTTATCAACATCCTCTATATTTCTATGGATTTGATGTTTATAATCTTCCGATAGTATATCTTTGAAGTTATGCCAAAGTCCTAATGGATCTGATACTTGACAAAACACCAAAAGTATAACAAACAAATCTCGAATTCTAGAGGGAATTTCAGAAAGTGCGGCATCTTGTAAAATGGCAAACCAGTGCTGGTCGTCTTCAAGTAATCCCAAAGTCTTGCAAGCGGATTGATAAGTAGGATATACTTCACCATTAACAGCTCTCAAAGCCTCAAATGAAGGTGGCCCTTTTATTTGATGAAGCAGCATACGTAAATAAAAACACTCCGCATTGTTGGGGTGCACGGTTTACACTCTGCCCAATGCATTTTCTTTTTTTTTAAGCCCGGACAGCCCGGAACGTCAGTCCCCCTTTTTCTTCTTTCAAAGTGACTATTCTTGCACCAAACATAATATGATGGTAAATCTGCGTAAATCAATGTTTTTGCCAAAATATCTACTTGACAGAGTTTAAAGAACGCTCAGAGCGTAGTGTTTGGCGGATTATTTAATGTCTCAGCAATATTTTCTTGGTTAAAATAAAGTCTCTGTCCGTTTTCTTAGTGTACTGCAAGATGAATAACTGGGGGAAAATGTTCATGAATCGGGAAGCCCAAAATCCGCCAAACAGCCTCCGAACTACTTATAATTTACCGTTTTCGTAAATAGTAACCTCGTCATTTTTGTTCTTAAGGGCAAAAGTCGCCTGATTCTTCCCTTTATTTACGTACTTGCATACATATTTTATAGATTTTACTGAATTACAATACTCAACATTTATATGAGCACCGAAAGTTCTTGAAAGGACAGGATTGTAAGGAATAACCCATCGATTGTCTGTATTGTGGTGGGTAACCGTTTTCGCCGGTTTGAGTTTCTTTGATGAGTTGTTTTGGGAATTTCTTACTCTGTTTTAGTTTATGCAAGGCGATTTAAAATTAAAACATCCACAAGGACCATGAATCATGTTGGATTTCACTGTTTCGTACAGTTTTGGGTCTCTATCTGAACCTGGTATTTCGGCACTAATAACTTTATCAATGAGATCTATTGTAATACTATTTTTAAGCCAGAGTAGAATGTGAATACAAATATGTAGAAGGTCACGTTTTTGCCATTCCACTGAGTATATAAAACAGCATACTTCGCCAAATATTTTCCCTTTCGTCAATAGGTTCATGACTTTTTTTAACTTTTAAGTCGAACAATCTGGCAATCAAGTCATGCCAGTCGTGGCAATTTTGACCCGGTAACAAATGTTTGTAATGTCTTCCCATTGTGGGTTACAGTTGAAAGTAACAAATAGATCTGGACGGCCAAATCGACGAACGTAGGTCAATGCATCTTGGATTCGCTCGTGCATATATCGAGGCCCATCTGTAAAAGAAGATGGCAACACTACCATTTGACCCAAATCTTTAGGTTGTGCATCTTGCCTGCATACGGCATCTTTTAAATGTATATAATTTTCTATCCGTAATTTGGACCGATTACGACGGATATAGTTGAGTCTCTCGGTTTCGATCTTATCATATACGTCAACCAAAAATTGACTGAAGAGAGAGTTATAGTAAATAAAATGATTGATCTTACCGCCTCTAGACATTATTCGGTAATCTGCGGCAGAAATTCATTTTTATGGCCTATTTTGGTTTTCGGATCGTTCTAGGCCAAATTGAAAGAATAACCATCCTCACCACGACAAAAAAGCAAAGGATACTGTAAAGCGTCGCAAGATGTATGCGTTTCGCTAATTCGATGCAAAGTACTACTACGGCTTCCTAATGTAATGTCACGCCTTTTAAATTCTTGTCCAACAATAACTAACGCATTAATTAATTAATTATTTGTCGCAGGAGCATTACAACGACCTAAATGACCATCAATTGGTTATTTTCCGCGTTAATAACTACTTTGAATGTTTCACAATTGGCTGAAACCTTTTCGATAGCAGTTTTTAAGTCTTTTACACATGGGCTTACATCATGAAGCATTTTTGAAGCACTTTCACAAAATTTTTCTTTGCATCCGATGAGTTTAAACATCTTAAGTCTGTTTCCCTTTCTTCCTCTCCTATAAAATAAATTTACAAAAATCGGGCGTTTTGTTGATCCACAGGCAGTAAACTTCCAATCAGATGGTAAACCTGGCCTTCAACTTTAAATATCGGCATGAACCCATCCTCTGAGCCCTTTTTAGCTCCAAATGAGGTCATTTGGAAACAGCCATTATATTTTTGAATGTTACTCATAAAATGATTGTGATCAGGATGCAAATCCATAATTAAGCTGTAAAGTGGCTCAGGAGATAGTTCAAGTACCTCAAGTGAAACCTTCCCTCCACTGCAACACATACCAAGAGTTCCCTCTTTCCATTTAAAGCATTGCACCATTGGCATTTATGATCCATAATCCCTATACATATAGCTTTATTTGTTTCATAGAACACCTCAAAATCATACGCCATTCCCGACAATAATTTTGTATTCCATATTTTTACTTTATTGTTTTCACGATATTGAGACTGAATATTTCTTCGTTTTTCTAAGTGTGTATGTTGATAATTAGCAACTTCCTGTCGATGTTCATCAGGATATGATGTTCGAAAAACAGCTTGTACTTTATTACGAACTTGGGATTGGTTTTGTTGATAGTTTATAAACGCTTGCCGTTGTGCTACAGTGTTATGTTAAACCGACATTTTTTGTTGAGTTTTTCTAGTTTTATTCGTGTATCGAGCCCTACGCTTTTCATTGAATTTCTTTGTTTGGTTAGGCATCGATTCAGATCCAGACTTAGGCTCAGAAAGCCCGCAAGTAAATCGAAGACGTTTAATAGAAAGAATTTCAACTCCAGTTCCCGCATAAACTTGCCATCACAATAAACTTCGAAAAGAAAATCATAATTATATACGCCCAGCAGCTTCTAATTTACTCAAACTTCCATATGTTGAGGTTTTCATCATGTCGTTGTAATATTCATTTGGCGTAAAATACATAGTTATGTCCACTTGCAGTACACGACATGGCCGAAAATTCGGCCCAGTTTTCAATAACAAAGCGAACTATTCGGCCACGTACAATCGTAGCCTTGTCTTGCGTTCCAAACATCAAAAAAGATAAAGATCTAAATAGACAGGATCCATTTTTTTCAATATCTACGACAATATGTGGAATATATTCCCCGTTTATACATATATCACATAGTGAATTATTACAAGGCTTTAACCAGCATCTATACGGTCGTCTCATTAGCACCTCCCGAAAACCTCCGACACGAAAAACGCCCCCACGAAGTATGTGCCTCAAATATCACCTGCACATTTTAAAAATTCGTCTCCACTACCAATTTTTCATTCCTCTTCTTAATAGAATTATTTTCCTCTTTATCTAAAGCTGAGCTTATTCTTAGCTTGTTACATTCAATTAAAAATTCAAGATTGTACTAAGGGATTCATACCAGATATTAATATTGAAAGTCCTGAAGACAACGACAAGGCGAGCAGCCCTTGAAATCGTCTTTAGCGGTCATGATTCCTGTTACCAAGCCACGTCGCGTGTCACCAATGTGGGAAAGGGTTGATAATAAATAATAAAACGTATTGAAATCAGAAATATATAAAGTTACTATTGACAGACAAAATAGAACAGAATAGAATTACATTTTCTTTTTAAACCTAAAAACTAAAAATTCATCATAGAAAAGAGGTTGCCACAAAGGTTACAGTTTTAAATAAATCAGCCCTTGTCTTATCTTGGTCATCTTGTGTTAGGTACTAAAAGTATTAAGTATTATCTGAACTGTACCCATTCACCAACAAGTTAACATACTCAACATCTGGACTGTAATGAATTGAGGATAACCCTTTCAAATTAAAGTTCATTATAAACGAAATAATGAGCCCTTTTCAACAATATTAAGTGACTATAAAAACGAACTACATGAAAACTTTAATGTATTCACCCTTGGTTCCATAATTATTTGTGAGTACTTGTAAGTACTCGCCATTTTCAACAGCTGCTGGCCAAACTAAGGCTGATCTACTCGTGCGTCAAATTGATACTTAATCCCTTATTATTCAGAAAGATTTGTAAGGGCCTTCATTGCAAGCAAATTCAATGAGAGAACCACCATGTTATTATCCTTTACAACACAAAAGATGTTAGTATAATAGGTGCGTCCAGTCCATTATTAAATTTTTATAAAATTCAAGGTGAACTGGGTCGATCCGTTGGACCATTTTGCACAGCATTTGTAGAGAGTTGGCTAATAAAACTTTCGACCGTTTTATATCTATAAAAAAGTTTTTGAGTTTGCATGATGTTGTGTGCGTGACTACGAGGACTTCTGTAAACTTATTTGTAAACTTTGAATATTTTTTTAATATTAAGTTAAAAATTAAGATAAGCATATCACCCTAGAGATAATCATTTTGGAAGGACTGGGAAAATTTAACAGGCATGTCGTAATTATTCGAAACATATTATTTATTATTGTGAGTAACCTTACGTAGTATTAATTTTGATCGACAAGGCGAACTAGACATAGGGTCAGCCCAAAAAATACGTATTATAAATTAACAGCGTAGTTGAAAAGTGTGCACTTTGTTGAGAGCCGATGTCAACTCAAGACTTATAAAAAATGTTTCCGAAAAAAAAATTAAGATTGCAGTGCCTTACTTTCAAGAAATACACTTACAATAACTTACATAATTATTAAACATTCATTTAACAATTAAAATTAAATTCTGACCCGAATATTAGATTTGAAAAAATCTATACGAG
This sequence comes from Lerema accius, assembly GCA_001278395.1. Lineage (NCBI taxonomy): Eukaryota > Metazoa > Arthropoda > Insecta > Lepidoptera > Hesperiidae > Lerema > Lerema accius. The sequence goes on from LGAG01000500.1 coordinate 294,106, forward strand.
ATAAAACACATTCTATTCATAGCTCTGTGTTAGTCCCTAAATACTGAAGGGAGTTGCCTGGCAATACCAAAAACGCACACAAGCCCTCGACTTTGAATCTGCGCATCTCCCGCACCCTTCCCTTTACGCACCGTTATCCCCCGATGGTATAAAAACCCGGCTCGTATTAAACTGAGCACATTCTCACTTTGATCGTCACAAAAGTTATAAGTAGCCTGTTAGCGAATATTTCGTCTATTAGTATAGAGTCAGTGGATTCAAGACATTCAACATGGCTGCGGCGATCAACCTTCTATTTATTTCTGGTAAGTATTTTTAATATCACTTATATTATGTGAAACCAAGTTAGAAAACGAATTTTTGAGTGCAGAGTTGAATTGTGTTGTTGATTTGAGAGACTCGTAATTTGGTACCAATAGACTTGATTGTCGGTATGAACAGAAGTGTTATAAATTACCTAATAGTAAGTACAACGTGGTATATGGGAACGCCCAGAAGTGCAGATACTCTTGTTATTTCTAATTTACGAGTAAACGAATATTAAATTCATTGGTGGTGGTTTTTGTATCAGATTTTAGCTACGATGTTTTCATAATTGACTTCCGTATAAATAATTTTTATAACATGTCGGTACTATATATTTATTTTTTATGTTTTTTCTATATTATTTGCCATTCTGTGGGTTCTTTTCACTATTATTTCCAACTTCCGGCGATTGTATTTTTTATTTTCATTACCAAGTGTTTTATCTTTAATTTTGGATGTGTACATATTTTATTTATGTTATAATATGCTTAATAGACTATTTTTTTACGTTTAATTTTACTAAATAAAATGGTTAGTAACATTTTTGGTTTGCTAAATTTTGTTGATTTACAGGATTAATAGATTTATACGATTATACGATCGACGTCTTTTATTTCACTCCTGAATTATTTTACCGACTTTCATCTGCGTTGCGTCTTATGTCTTAATAATGTGATATTTTTTGCTTTGAAAGTTTAATTAAAACGAAAGTCTCAATAATATTTTGAAATAATGATGTGTAAAACATACCACGAAAATATTCAAAGCTTAACCCATAAAAAAAATTATGTAACGGCTTCACCGTGGGAAAAACACTAATGATATTTTAACCCATTATTTATCAAAAACATTAACTGATCAGAATTATAAAATCAACCATGAAATGTCGTTTCGTATTTCAAAGTACCTACTTACTAATTTTTAAGAACAAAATTCATCTGTAATCATAATGCGCTACGCATTATGTCGGTGTCGTGCACAAGAAAATGAATAAGATAATCTGAAGAAAGGGTAGAAGTAAAAAAAATATAATACAGTAATACCCCCTATAACGCGGTAGGTTAGAATAATTAACACGTTAGATTGTTTTTCCGCGTTATAGGAAAACTCGTTATAGGAAATCTCCCATACAACACGTTTTTATGACCTCGTATAGGGCGTTAGGGCCCTAGCACACGGCGTATTTTAAACGCGCAGACGACGCGCGTATCAGGTACTCGCGTTTTTTGCGCCGTAGATGCCGATTTTTGCGTTTTTACAGATTCGAACGCGCTTAAAACGCGATACTGACACGCGTGGGAAGCGCGTTCGAAATTCGTTTGATGCGCGTACAAAGGGCCGGAGGATGGGTAGGGCCCTAGCACACGGCGTATTTCAAACGATTTAAAAATATTTAAAAATTCGAAACGACCATCCAATGTTGCCGCCATTATGATGACGTCACTCTTGTGTATCAATCACGTATTCACTTACACAACACAACTCACTACCACATTCACAGAATGCACACATTTGATAACGAAATTACTCCTAGATAATGTCACTGTCACTGACATGACAACTTACCTATGTATAAGACTGACGTGACACGATGAATTTTTTTTTCGTTTAAAGTAACGCTTAAAGTACGGATAAAATAACTGAATTTATTTTTTTGATTTTATAATAAATTAAGTGGTTTATAAAATAAAATTAAAGGATAAATATCTTATTATGATTATTACCCATCAATATAACCAAACGTCTCATTTTATTAAGATTACTGTCAACAACCCAATTGACAAACGTGCAAAAGTTGGCGCAGCTAATTATAATTATGAACTGTTTAAGTTATTTATAAATTTCACAGTACAGAAAATATTATCTATGTGGGAAATCTCCGCGATATATTATGAGGGCAATGCTCGTATATACGTAAAATTTAATTTAATTTACGTGGGATTCAATTCGCGTAATATGGAAACGCGTTATAGGGGGGTTGATGGTAATTGAGAATTTGAGAAATCTTCTGACTCTCTGTTTCTTTTTCAGGCCAAATTCCTTCCATCCTTATCCATATCCTTTCCCACCTTAAAAGAAAAATAAGTGAAAAAATATTATTTAAATTAAAATTATATGTATAATTAAAAAAATTGTATCTTCACCATTTTCGTCATTTTCCGTAAGGGCATTTTTTTTTAAATGGCAATCTATGTTTTATAAGTATAATCCAGCAGCGTTGTTAGGAAACCTTGAAAAGGCTTAAAAATTTTGTCGCCCAAGTAATTTTTTAAATATTATTATGATGTGGGTATTCTCTTGGCCATTTTCGTCATTTTTCTTATGGCTTTTAAAATAGCAGTCCAC
>LGAG01000501.1:1941-17431 GCA_001278395.1 Lerema accius
GTTGAAAGATATATTGGCGCTCAAAGAAAGGCGAATGTAGTGCTGTCAGCCATCACGTTGACGCCGCGAGTTCTATTTTAACATTCTTTCACATGTTAATAAGTCATGCCCGAGGTTATGGATTTATATTTAAATATACTAAGACCGTCCAGTTACTTTGAACCAAGAATATCTATAAAAAATATTTTTTAATGCCACGAGCATTATTTGGGACAATCACCTTTTTTATGGAATGAAGATAGCAAACTAGCTGGCTATGCTATCCTTTACCATCCATGGATATTGTGACATCACGAGTTGTACTATCGTGGGACCGTTTAAATACATACATAGACTAGACTCTAAAAACATAACACCCGTTGCGCAGTCGAATAAAAAAAGTTACACCTATTTGACACAATATAGGTGCCTATTAGAAAATAATTAATAACCCAAATGGTTAGTTTCTACAAACTAAACAGGAAATAACTTTAAACACCTATGTTAAGGAGCATTTGCGATGCCACAGACAGAAATATACAGATTCACGTCATGTTAAACGAATAACCAACGCTCGTTTTGGCGACGAGGGTTAATAATATCGCTGGAATTTAAAAGTACTTATCAGTTTTTGATGCCCCCAAACGTAGCCCACAAGATGCAAGTCATGCTTCATTGTTGCACAACGTTTAAATACCATGAAGTGGGTTACAATTACAACGTCACTTCCGGTTGTCGTGTGGGCGTGTGGGCGCCGAGTACGACACTACAGTTAGTACCATTGCCAAGAATATTGTCTTCACTATCACATACATTCCGATTTAACATTTCTTACCTCAATTTTGATGTATTGTAGAAAATGTTTAAGAATACTTAAGAAGAGGTATTAGGTTGTAAGCTTATCTGTATACTAGACGACGCCCACGGCTTCGCACGCGGAAGAGTAGTTAAAAAATATATTGCATTTATCCTAAGGGAACCTATAATCAGGATACAATCTATCTCATGTCCTATTCCTGGATGCAAACTATCTGTGTGCTAAGTTTCAGCTTAATCCATTTAACGGTTAGAGCGTGGAGGACTTACAAACATACACATAATACAAACATTAATTTCGACCAAATTTGATTACCATAAAAATGTTTCTAGTGAGTTAATCTTAAAAGATAGACATATACTGTCGTGGACATTTTTTTAGATCATTTAAAGCGGAATAATTCTTCCATACATATTTTTTTGATATCTTGAACCGTTTTCGCAGCGCACGCAACGGAAGCCCTCAAAGATGAATAATTTTCCCCGTTTTATCCACATTTTCCATTATTTCTTCGCTCCTATTCATCACAGCGTGATGTTATATAGCCTATAAGTTGCCTCGAGACATGGTCTATTCAACACAAAAAGAATTTTTCAAATCGGTCCAGTAGTTCCTGAGATTAGCGCGTTCAAACAAACAAACAAACAAACAAACAAACAAACAAACAAACAAACTCTTCAGCTTTATAATATTAATATAGATTATTTTATGAATGGTGGAAAAAGAAAAATTTTGTATTTATATTTATGGTACAAAAAAAAATCGATTAAAAACAAAATACAGTCACAAAATATTAGATAAATACAGTGATACATAAATAGAGAGTCTCCTTTATAAAGTTAATGAAATTGTATTTAAATAGGTACATAAAAATACAATACAGATCAACATAAATACACATTGGTCGAAGACACGTGCGATCATACATGGTCGTTCTATTTTTAAACCATCATCTGTTAATTTATGTGGTGCGACGTCTCCTCACATGCCGTTCTAATTTTAAATGTTATTTAAATCCTTCCGAATTTGGGGAAAAGCTTTCGTTTCTTTGTTTACCTGCCAGAGTTTGAAAACGTGATTTTAAAAAAGGAATTTTATTGTTGTCAGTTTATTGTCCGTCAAATAAAGTATGATAATACAGATTATGCACAATAAAATGAATAAAAAAACAAAGTAACGACCCTTACTCAAGCCTCTATAAAAGGCTCTATACATGTCCTAGCTTAATGTTAAAAGAATATAAATAAACGTACTGCAAATAAATAACAAAGTAATATAAATAAAGTATGTTTTATGTTAAGGTGTTCGTCACACTTCACTGATAGAGTTTTCAATGTCAGTGATACGCATGCACGAATGTATTGCACGGGTATGCGACTGGAACATGCGCGGGGGCACCCGTGCGTGGATACGTGCATCGTGGGTCACTAGTTCGTGGGTCACATGTTCGTGGGTCACATGTACTTGGGTCACTATATAGGTTGGCGTCTCTCCAGTGTCATATTTACGGATGATTGTGTAATATATGTGTTTGATTTAAATTTGGAATATGTTTTGATGAGCAATATACTATCTACTTTTATTTATCTGTGGACCATTCCTGTGTCGACGTGTTTTTATAGAAACCCTTTATGGGAAACTTCAAATCTGCAAAAACGAATAAATGAGTTTTAGAAATTAGCCGTAATTATAGTAACTATATTTATAATTATTAATTTATAGTCGATTTAAACTAACATTTTATTCACTATTTACTAATAATAAATCACCAACCAACGTCCTTGTAAGCCTCTACATGTAATAAAATGACAGAAATATTAGCAAACACGTATTTCTTCACACTGGAGAAAGAGAATCAAGTATTCGAACGTACGCGTGAAATCCTCAGACCACGTATGCAGATATAAATAATTTCGCCAATAATTCAAGTTAATTACACGTACGAAGGCCATCTGGCCCATTAAGTGTCGCAACAAAGGTGGCGGGGACGCCAACACTGCGTGCATCGTTTTTGGTACACTGTGCATCATGAACAAGTATGTCGTATGAATGTTGTTTCCACGCTCTTTTGTTGTCGTCGGATAAAATCTCCGTAACGCTTCATTAATCAGAATCTCAATGTCAGTCAGCATTACGCGGATCTGATGTACTGCGCTCGACTCAAATGACTGGAACTGCGCCGGCGCACCCAGCCGTGGCACCGCGCTATTGTAAACAATAGTCATTAGTTAACTACTGCATGACTAAAATATCACATTTATTAATTTTAATTTTAGAACGATCCTTAATGCGGTTTGCGAGATGATTACAGTATAAGCTTGACTTAAGTCGTATAACAGAGGTTTATAACAATAACCAGTGACCCATATGTGGGTCACGGATAACTTAGATGTTGACGATCTTTGTCACGCATATCCTAATGCTCGCTGGTTGGAACATAATATTTCTTTAATTTTGAAAAAGAAAATTGATCCGTGTATTCCAAATGCATTGCTGCTCATGCAAAGAATAAGGTAGCCTTTGAACGGCTCAATAACTGACAGTATGTTGGTAAAGTAAACAGATATTACATTCACTCAATCACTTATGAACTTCATTCGCTTAAGGAACAAACCACCAACCAATATACCAAATTATACCAATGACAGCTTACACGTTGACATCCGTTACGAGTAGACTGGGCTGTATAACGTACCAAAGAAATTGACTCGTAAACTTCTATACGCTTTAAAACATAGCCCTCCTTCCGACGCAGTCTGTAATAAGAATAACTGTACAACCATACAACCATGTTTTTGGTTATTTGGATTGCGTGGACGTTATAATACGATGTAACCATGTAACCAGTCGGACGCAAGGTCGCTTGCAGTGTCATTCCAACCGGTTTCGCTTCCACTGTTTTTGCGTAGTTTACTACCTGAAGTATCGCAGATAATGTACACTTATAACAGGTTATTGATTGACCAAACTCGTGTACGTGATGTTTGTTTTTAATTTGTTGTTTGTTTATAATAATCGCTTTCAGCTGAGGATGTGTATGGGATGTTTTGAAGTTGATATAAATGTTTGTTATACCTGTATCTACATTTTATATAATGTCATATTCATTTAACATACGTCTTTTTTAAATAGGGAACGATATTAAACGAAACGATAAATAATTACATGTGTACAGTAAAAGGTTATTTAGTTTTTTTTATTAGTAACAATGTGACTAATAAATTAAATAGCTTCTTATAATTTTTACATACACGAATATAAAGTCATATTTTAAGTAAGGTTAATGGAAATCTTCTGAGTATTATTTCTCATTAATTAACCCTCTTAATTATGACTACAATCCATTAAGATGCTGGTAATATGTCTATTGTTTTCTCTTAGTTTTATCTGATAAACGAATAGGCAATTAATTAATAAATGATTCAACTAACGTGAGTATAACTTAGACATACGGGTCTTTAGCTGGAATACTTCTCATCTCAGTAAATGGATATATTCCTGCGGGACTGGTAAGAGATAGGTACAAGTTAGTATTGAAGTTTGCACAAAGTTACTGATTAATGCTTTGACTACTTATAGTAGTTTTGCGATAAATTAATTGGGTTCTTAATTATAGATTAATAAACTGACTTGTAAACCTATGAAATGAGGTGACCTTTGATTACAAAAATGATGAATAAAAAAAAACTAATATTCGAAGTTAAGTCTAAAACAGTTTTCCTTTTTTGCGGCCAGTGTCAGCAAAAATGCTAAAAGCTGTGTGTGTATATTACCTGTTACACTAAAACATAAAATTTTAATGCCTTATTGACGTATATTAATGATGTTAATGTTCTTAACAGCTCGAAACGGGGCCATGTCTTACAACCGGTGGTCTTAAATTTCAAATAGGATTAGCTAATTGAGCCTGACTTTTTAAAACGTAACGTTATGACTTACGACATTCTTTAGCCAAAAAGTAATCTTCCTTAACGTTTTTAAAAATAGAACGTCAATTTTATTTTTCTTTCGAATATAGGTAAAAAATTGTAGCATAACATATTTTATTTAACAAAATGTAATAAATATTAACATCAACGACTTACAATTGACAATAACGTAACAGAAATTTGTATTTACAACCAATTAAAGTAAACTTAAAAATTACTACCATAAAATAAACAGTAAGTTCTTTTACTTTAAATAAATAATACTGTAACGTAACTTCCTCTTATATGATGTTGCTCGCCTGGACTTATGCTAATGTTTTTTTTGTCGTACAAAATAAGGTCGAAAATCCTCTGCATAGACGGACTATTCCAAATTTACTCCAAAAATACTTTATGGCACTGCTATATAACATTCATCGAGTTCTTCAGACACTTCCGTGGATCTAGACGGCTCTATCACAATAGTATTAGCCCATATCTCATCAACATCCTCCAAAGATAACGGAGACATTGTAGACGTTCTCACAAATAACATATTTTCATCAAAATCAGGAACATCGGTTGTAAATTCTTCATCGACGTCAAATGAAGATGACTTATTACTATCTATGACGGTTTCTACAAAACATGAATCTTTATTATCTGTTTTCTCGGATACAACTGAGTTTATAACGTCAGTTATTGACGCAATTTTACTATCGGAAGAAACTGTAGGCATTTTATCGTCCTTCTGTATATTGAACGGTGATATAGACGTAGGATCGTCATAACTTAAATTAGGATCTTCTAGTGTAACATGCGGAATAGCTTGATGACATATAGTTTTATTTCTTTCTAAATTTTCTTCATATTTAGATTCGATTGCCAAGTTATTAGAATTTTTGTCGCATGAAGTCGTGTAAGATGTAGGCTGCACAGTAGATTTCGTAGTATCATTTTGAACTGAACCAGTTAACGCGTTATCTTTTGACCTATTCATTGATACAGATTTGGGGTCTTTAACCATCATATATTCTTTATTCGAGGGAATATTACTCGATTTTAATTTTTTATCGATGTTGCTGCAACTATTTGGCACTTCATAGTTTGTATTTGGCCCAAAGCTTGGATTTATAGGCCAATAATTTGGTTTCCATGTTTCCCATGCACTGAGGGGATATTCAACTTCTGGAAAGAATCTATTGTAATTCGAAAATGATTTTGATGTGGTTTCTAATTCTGGAACTTTTGTCAACCCATTATTTTTTGTTGTTTTTAATTTGCCGAGATTGTATTTTTTATTCTTATATAGGAAACTATCGTTGTTTCCAAGGGACGACGTCAATGGATTTGTTGGAGATGAAACTGATGGTTGTTGAACATGATTTCTTTGCAATGTATTCGATTCCTGTAGAGAATAATATTGCCTAGGCAATGGTGCAGATGGATATTCTACATTAGGGAAGTTGAATGTTTTGCGAGTTGCCTCCCCAGTTGTATCTAGTAGGTGTTCCCTTTTATACTTCAGTCTTTGAATATTATGACTTAAGGATTTCTCATTCGAAGGACGGATTACACTCCTAGGGCTTCTCCTTTGATTTTGCTCGATATAAAAACCTTTTTGCGACTCACTTTGAGAGAAACTTGTGGCAAAGATTACCTGAAAAAAATTCACATTTAATTATAAATTATAACATAAATCAATAGTGAAAGTACCATTATGTACATTTAATATTTATATTACGAATACTGTTGCAAAATATTTGTGTAATTTATTTCACGAGTATTTAATTTTGTATGTGATTGACTTCTTACGTGTGGTTATTGCAGACAACTTTATAATAAGTAGTTTTATAATAAATAATTTTTTACCTGTCTTAACATAAACACTGTTATTACCAAAGCCACTTTTTCACGAAGCCCCATAGTGAATTATCAGAAATATTTTACATTTCCCCTTTATATCAATGAAGAGTTTCAAAACTTGCTTAAGAAATTTAAAAGCGATAATTCTTGCTGAGGACTAGATTTCGTTATCAAAAACTATTTTCTAGTGTTACAAAACTTGCAAACGCATAATTCGTGTACTTAGATAATAACTTTATTTATCTATGTATATAAATATATCTTTGGATATAAAATTGTCACTGTATAATTAATAATTTACCTCTAAACTCCTCCCAAAGGGTTAGACCGATGTTATTAAAAAATGTGGTGTATTTAGCAGTGACCGAATATGGCTTAATAGATGAATATCTGTTTAACATTAATTTGCTAATGTGAGAAAAGGAATTCCCTCGGCAAGTCGAGCTCAGTCTTTTTTTTGACTTTATATTTTGTCATATTAACCAAGTGTGTATTGCTATTAAAAATTAAGAAGTGCAAATTAAGCTAAAATTAAAAACAAACCAAACAAAAGCCAAACATGTGCTAAAAGTTTTATTTTATTTACATTCTAATAGGTTACTAAACTAATAAATTAATAAATAAAGTAATGACCATTTCAACGCATTAAAAATTTGTTTTTACTTTTCTACTCTTCTTCACCGACATTATAATTTCATACTTTCATTACTTTTCGTGATTAATTTACTCTACTATAAGGTCAAAAATTAATAACCTTTAGCAAGAAGGCGTTATACTGGATCCTGTTAGCTAATATTGTCTATTATCATTCAGAATTACGTCGTTTCGTAGGTGAATTCATTTGTTAAGGTTTCATTTTGATTTTCCTTAGGTCCTAATGTATCCAATGTCTTAGAGACAACGAATTCTACGACACTTACTGCTCTTAAAGTTTCTTCAATTAAGTTATAAATATTCATAATGTCATTAACGAAATCTTCACGAGTGTTACCAGTATTTGAGGTTACGACATAATTTGGGGTTTCATATACATATATTTCATGAGGTTTTGTTTCTGATGTTTCAGTATCTTCATTGTTTGTAATTGCATCTGTTGAAAATTCAATATAATTTGGGACCGTAGTAAATTCTTGCATTGTGTTATTGTCTCCTGAATGCAATAGTTCGTTATCTTTGTCAATATTTCCAATGTAAGCTTTATTATTGCTTTCTACATATAAAGTTTCTATATTGTTTTCGTTACTAATAATATCTGAATTTACACCTGGATTTGGAGTTAAATCAACATAAGTTGTATTTTCATTATTAATTGAGTCCAATATTTCTTTAATTTCCAGGCTATATCTTGTTTCTAAAGTTGAAATGTCATTGGAAGTATAATTCGTGTCTTCTATTGTATCACTGTTTAATACGTTTATCAATTCTTCATCATCCTGGTTTGTTTCATTATATAAATTAAAGTTATTTATTTCGTCTAACGTTTCGTTGTCAATTGTATCTAAGCTCAAAGGATCATATAAAGTTAAATTGTCATTAGTTACGCTATTAGTATTAATTGTGTCTAATTTCTCTACATTATGTTTGCTCAAAATTTTATCTGATGTCAGAATTTTATTCAGCAAATAATTGACGTAGTTTATCTCATCTTTTGTGTACAACAGTTCTGTGTCATTCTGGATGTTGCTGATATCTGAGACTTTATAATTATTTTTGATTTCTTCGTAACTTCCGTTATTATTATTTCGGTCTGACATATTTATTTCTGGCGAGTTTTCTTTCATGGCAGCAGAAGTCGTCTGATTTTCCATTGCAGGAACTTTCTCCCATAGCAAATTCTCTTCTACATTTGGTTCTTGAATATCATTTGCTTTGATGTTGGTAAAATCTTCATTGATTATATGACTCTTTTCTATTATATCCTGAGCTATGTTTTCTTGATCTATATGGTATAAAGAACTATCTGCTATCACAGTTTCATTAGCTACTATAACTGTATTATTTTCTTCAGTGTTTACTGGGTTATCTTCAGGACGTAAAGAATATTCATATATTTCATTGAAAGTAGTATCTGTAGTATTATTATTAATAGTTGACATATTTGGAGAAATAACATTTTTATGGTCCATTGGTAGTGACGCAGAAAAGTCATTTAATGGAATTTTAGCATTTCCTGTACCAAGATTTTTATATGAGGATTTTACATCATTGGAAAATGGTCCGAGAACTTCATCATAGCCTTGTTGCGAATAATAAAACGGTTGTGCAGCCTCTAAAACTGTTCTTGGGTATGTAACATCTGGAAAGAATACATGAACGTCTTGTGTATTTCCGGAATCAATTGCAGATTCTAATGGATAACTTGGTATCCTAGATGGTTTTCTTCTTGCATTATTTATTCTTCTGTTAGATCCTGCTGGAAGGTTGCTAGCTCCATACTCTAAGGATGAAACATTCTGAAGCAATATAAGAGTACATTTTAGTTTTACACTCATTTTTATTGTATGAACAAAAAAATATAGTACTCAGTAGATACTTACTTGTAATACATAAAGTAACGTTACCCACTTCCATATCATTTTCTTGCTTATTCACATTGATAATACTATTATTATTAGAATTCAAATGTATTTATCACTGAAGTTTTTTGTTTAAAGGTGTTATTGTTAGTTGAAGTGAACTAAGAATTACTATACACAGAATAATTTCATACATTTATGTGAATGTATGTCGACATTCTTGTTTTTATATAGAAGTGTTGTTGCGTGATGTATATTACAAAATAAGGTGTGTGACATAAATTAATACTACATATATACAGGGTTATTTTTTATTAGCGCATCACCTTTTGCAAGCAGCTTCTCCACGTCAATCCCAACGACATTTGTTCTAAGACTTTTTGAAATTAATAGTTCTTAAAATTTAAGTTTTTCCATACAAAATTAATGTGTTGCTTCTGAACTAGCATTACTCTGCGCATAGGTATGCCACGCACCTTGCGTTGGCGGGAGTTGTCACTTTAGGCACTTCTTACAAAATACAGAGTGTAAAATAACAGAGGGAGCAAAATTTATTTGTTTTTTGTTATTTTTGGTTATTTATCGAGCTATGTGAAAAGTCGTAGAACGAATGTCGTTAGGATTGATGTGGAGAAGCTGCCTGCAAAAGGTGATGCGCTAATTAAAATTTACCCTGTATTACCTGTCTTATCACGTACCAAGACTTAAAAATCGCAATGGTTTAATCAAAATAAAACAACTTTTTAAATCATCAATAATATAATTATTGCTTACATCGTTTAGATAATATTACTTTATTTTAATAACAGTAGAGTGTGTTAAATTATGATTTAGTAATTAAATGTTATCACGAATTTTACAACTGATTATTAATTTTACGTTACTGTTTTTTATTAAATTGTGAATTTATACGCGTGTGACGCCTCTTCATCGCTCTTACTTTGACTGTCGCGTCTTTGTCTGGTTATAGTTATGTTTTTTAATATTACGGATATTTGAAATTAGCTACATTTATAAATAAACTAACACTAGCCGCAGCAGCAACAGCAGCAGTTATTGCAACCCCCACATCCTCCACATTGTTGGTATGGGTAAGGATCATTTCTGCCGAGTCCGCCATTCTTGCATAATGCGATTAAGAGAATAGGTAGAAGGATGTCTAAATCGTTATCACAGTCGTAGGGTATTGGTGGGTACCCATATCCGTAGCCTCCACATCCGCAGCCACCATATCCTCCCCCATAAAACTGGCTCTGGATCCAGTGGCACTGTTGAGAAATTTCGTATTATAATTACAAGTTTCAAAGAAATTTTGTTAAATATTTCTGGCGTCTTTAAGTTTTATATTAAGACTAGAAAAAATGGACTGAAACATTACACGATTTATTGGCCCAATTTAAACGGATTTTGATGAAAAAGTGACTTAAATTCAAAACTAATTTTATGAAGTAAAGTGTGAACGGGAATGGCTAAGAATTTCTACCGGATTAACAAGAAATTTTGATTCAAAGTTTAAAATTGAAAATCAACATTAAGTTAAAACAAGAGTTAACAAGTATATTATTCCTCCTAGCTACTGGTAAGGATTTAAGTCTGTTAAAAAAAATTGAATTAATTAACTCTTTTATTCTTTTATTTATCTATAATGATATTGAGATGAATGAAATCTTACCTGTAGCAGTAACAATAAAGTTAAGGCAGTAACTTTTGTTGAAGCCATATCGAACGACTTTCTCAATTCTGGAAATACGACATGACCTCTTTTATACAAATAGTATCAATCGTACTTCTAAAATGATGTCCTAATATATGCTACTTTCGCAACAAATTATTTATTATGTGTCAATGTAAGCACGTAGAATAGGGTCCTGTTATTATTAGTAAAATTATAATTTTCTTGTACACCGGATGTAAACACGTGACAAAATGTAAACAGAAAAATTCAAAAGGAATCTAAATTAAATATTTAACTTGTCGAAAGTTAAAGAATAGGTATTACACAATTAGTTACAGGTAATAATTTTTAAATGAAAGAGATAAGGGTTGTCATAATTATAGGTAGTTTAGTAGGTAATAGTAATTACAGATAATAATTTTGCTATTATAAAAGTTATGGATGTCAAAATTTATAAATACGTAGGTTTGAGTAACTCATTGTCATTGGTGGGTTTTTCATTTGAACGGGAGGGTTTTTCATTTGAACGACTCGACAGATACATCGACGACAGCGGGGCATATTTGTATGAAAATGTATGGAATGATATTTTCACTTGACGACAGAATCGTTCACGACATTTTCATTTAGATTCACTTCCGGTTCTGTCGCTGTGGTATCGTTCAAATGAAGAACCGGCCATCAGATATAAAGAAAATAAGAAAAGTTTAATTTTACTTCTTCTTTTTATTGTTACAGACTTATTTCTGGTTGATTACTGTCGTCCTGATTCATTTATAGTACATTTTCAACATTTAATGATTATGAAATATCTTTCTTATCATTTCTCTGTATCACAAATTACAAATACTGAGAACGTAATAACTGAAATGCGATAATTGTGTGGAATTAAATAACGGTTCTGTTTGATGAGATCAATCTTGCTGTAAAATATTTACGAGAGTCAATTTTCGATGAAGAGAAATTTAGCTTTGATAGACTCGTGTTCCGTTAGTTATTTCTAAATTTTAATTTACCAGGGAAGGGAATTAGATTACACAATTCTCTGTAAATGGAAATGTTTGTTTTACTATGAATTAGTGTGATGAAATTTCTACAATAATAACATCAATTAATTTCAAAACATAAATGATTTAATGTCTCTAAACAATTTCGTATATTTTAAGTGGAAATAAGTGTTTGTTTTGTTGCATTTCATCTACTATCACAATTTCATTACTGATCTACTGTTGTTTTGTAATATTCAACACAGTATAAAGATTTTGGTAAACTTGTAGGCATACAATCATCTGTATTCTTAAGCAGTTCCTTTTGCTGCTTTCTAGAGCCTATGGAACAAATTAAAACTCTTCGGCATAAAAATATTTATAACAAAAGCTCTTTGCTACTTTTGATAAGCTTCCATTTTCTCTAAAAGTGAGGTATTGCCCAATGCTAAAGTCAAATTATTTCGGCGCATTTTGGTATATTTTGCTCAAATGTGTGAATTTAAGAGGCGAATATCTCGGGTAAAGCCGCATGAGACCCGATTTAAGCAAGCGGGATAGCAACAAGGATCTTTAATACATAATTCATTTCAGCCCCCGTACTTATGTTGTTGATATCTATCGCGGTCTATGAAATATTCCGGATTAGGTAAATATCTACGAATTGTTCTATTATAAACGTTTCCTTTCGTTTCTTGGAAATGTTTGATACGTTAATAACAGAATGCATCCTGTTTTTGTAGAAATTTATTGGTGCGTGTTATGCATAGTTAGGTACAGGCCAGCTATTTATACAATAACATCTCATCGTCACATGAATATTTACAAATTTTATGAACGCTGGATTGTGAATTTGACGTCATCTAAAGAAATCATTTATGTATCATAAATTTTATTGCCTGTGTTGACTTGTGCCTAGCAATTACTGACTGTACACCTTCATACTATTTTACTAATTTTGTGATTTGTTTATGAGTGGTATTCGTTTTTGGTATTAAAAAGGAATATGTCGCATGAATGTATGCACATTTGTAGTAGGTACCTACCCAAAGGTTAAAAAATAACTACATTTTAAATGTTACGAAAAAATGTATAGTTGTTCCGGCTTTTCAGGACTTTCTATTTCACCACAGCAATTATTAAGTACTTTCAAATTACTAAAAAAATAAATGACTTCGAGCATTTAAGAATCTTGATACTTACGGCTCGTTATATTTTTATAGAATTTACAGAATGTTATAATACTTATTATAAAACTACATGTGATGACGTAATGAAAAAAACAGAAATATTTTAATAACACAAATTATAGTCTCTGTAATGTTTTTACTCGCCTCGATAAACCATCATCATAGTATCTATTACGAATATTATCAATACTTATATATCTATGGATGTATGTAATTTGTTAAAAATAACAAAAACGTGTGTTTTCGATAGGTATTTATTGTTAAAAAGTAAATTTAATAACTATTAATTTCAGGGTATACAATAAATAATATTGCGTTTACAAATTAACTAGGCCATGCAATACATATTTAGTCTGTCCTTATTATTAAATTTATTTCATTATCTCGACCAACACACGCACATGCACACGAATCACAAGGTTCTTGAAGCAGTATATCATTACAGAATCCATCGATATATCGGCAACCATCTGGACCTGTATAGACAGGTATGGCTATAGGGACAGGAATATAGATAGGAGCAGAATTGCTGTTGTCATTATTATTGTCCTTTTTCTTGTTACAATTGGGACAGTCGCAGGAACACTGACATTTAGGGCAGGAGGAACAGCCGGAGTACGATGGAGGCGTGTTGGAGAATATGTTATTGTTCCCCATGGAGAAGATTAGGAAGTAGAGAAGGTTGCGTAATAAGCAGTCATCGTTGTTGACGAAGATAGGAGGATAGCCAGGGAATGGCGCGGGGCTAGGAAAGTTAGAGTAGTTAGGGTAATAAGGATCAGTAACGCAAGAATCGTATCCCGGAATTATTGGCTGGATGATCGCTGGAAGAATATATTGTCCACCTGATTGGACAATAGGTCTTGCTATGGATGTTGATGAAGGGAGACACTCCACCACCGTTGCGTATTGCGCCGACACACCATAGTCCTGAACAAAACATAAATAACACTTTACAACAATCCGTTATCTAAGATAAACGATTAAAATTTGATGTTACGGAATTTCGTACCTTAGTTACCAACAAAAACGCCGTTAGCAATATAAACCTTTGACGCGACATTTAGTTCAATTATTGACCAAGTCAAGGTCTTGAAGTTGCCTTATATATCACGTATTTCAAAACAGTCGGTCAGGAGGTAAATAGCGTTATGAAACAAATTTTTGAGAACCTAATCACGTATGGCAGTTTCATAATTATTTAAAGGTAATGAGATTTTATTGCACAATATATTATTATTATGGTTTTCTGGACCACTTATGATAATAACATTTTAAGTAGTGTAAGTAAATAAAAGTATGCGAAAAATATAAAAAAATATAATTATTAATTACTTAAACAATAGTTCATTAAATAAACAATCACATGGTTTTATAAATTAAATAACTTCTTCGATGACAATCTGAATGATACACCTAACAATCTACTAACCTATAACTATAGCATATATTCATGTAATAACAGGATTATTAATCGGTATAGGGATGGGATACGGGATAGGAATAGTATTTCCGTTGTTATTGTTGCAACAGCTGCATCCCGAGCCACCTCGAGATCCACAGCCTCCGAAGTTATCCAGAAGAAGTAGCAAAAGTATTGGAAGAATGCCTCGGAGACCGTCGTCACAATCTGGTCCTATAACTATTGGAGGCATTCCAGGATATCCTTGTGGACCATAACACCCTGCATATTGAGAGTGGACTAACACCTGTGAACAATCCAAAAAAGAATTATATGGGAATAGGATAATAGTATGGAGAATGGATAGTTGTTTGAAAATTATAAAAGTTGTTTCAATAAAAGCGAAGAGAAATCCAAAAAAATCGAATTTTAAAATTAATAAACTCAAAAAAATTTATTCCTTACGTTAAAATTACTAATCAAAAGTAGAAAAAAAGACCACCATGGCCACGACATATTTGCTTGATAACTGTAAATAAACTGTCTTTAACATAATATTTATATCTATTTGATATCTTTTCAGGATTTTGTAACACATTATAAAATACGACGATAACTTTTTTCGTAATAATTACTTTCAAATCACCGAACGATTGTAATAATTAAGCCTAATATTTTCTATAGCGGCTACCATTTTCGATAAGAATTTCTGATATCGTAAAATTAATTTAATATTTGTTTAAAGCGATTTTTAACCTATAATTAACATGAATATTTGAACCACAATAAGCAAATTTGGTTGTAAAAAAATATGTAGCTCTATATGTAGCCTAATAATTATTATATTATATACCTACACGGTATAGTATAGGTATATTATATACCTACACGGATATTAGATACATAACTAAATTGTTTAACTAATTTTGGAAATAAAATATCAACATCATTGTGTTTTCGCGGTAAATTTTTAACTTTTATAAAATGTTTAATCATTACAATTACCATTTTTACAAAAGTCTTTTTTGGTTTCTCTATTTCAAATTTTTGGCTTCATTGAGGTTCAATAACGATTATTGTTTTGATTGTTTCTTTACTTGTATTGCTATATTTTTTACCCGACTACGGCGAAGCCAAAAGGAGGGTTATGA
>LGAG01000501.1:34195-54967 GCA_001278395.1 Lerema accius
ATATTTTGGACCCCTAATAGTCTAATCCAGTGTCGGCAAAGTGCCCGGTGTAGTAATAATAATAATTATATATAAAAGGAGTTTTATTGAAGGTATGTTCATTCGAAATCGAGGAAGAATCAATTCGATTCGCATTAAATATGAGTAATTCTTAAGCAAGGCTGCGCCTTATATGATAGAGTTACTGAGTTCGACTACGTCCGTAAACAATAATCAGTATTCTTAAAACTGTTGTAAACCACTGTTTTTCATATATTTACGTCACATTTACGTACAATTTTGGCATATCGAATAAAAATTACCTACTTACGCAAAAAATACTGCAGTCATATAAAGACCTTGTAGCGTTTTACTATATGACAATTTCTTTTGGAACATATACTACGTAAAAACACATAGTACTCGTATATCAATATATCCTATCCTACTAATCCTACTAATATTATATTATAAATGTGAACGTTTGTGAAGATGTTTGGATGTTTGTAAGTCCTTCACGCTCTAACCTTTGAACGGATTAAGCTGGAACTTAGCACACAGTTCGCATCCAGGAATAGGACATAGGACATATTTTGTCCCGATTACAGGATCCCTATGGATGAATCTAAAAAAAAATATATAAGTAGTAGGTACCTAGGTACATTTATGCAGGCGAGGCTGCGGTAATTATCTAGTTGGATTTAAAACCTTTGAAGTTAACTCAATGTGCATTATGTCTCACCAAACTAATTTTATGATACAAACTTTATATAAATACAAAATAAATTATAATAATTTATTAGTAGATGGATGTCTCCCAAAATGTCAATGTCACATTAAATTAGAAATAGAATGTATCCTGCCTGCCTACCTACGCGGATATCACTGTATTTGAACAAAATAATAATTCCGATATTGTAGCACATAATATAAAATTAACTCATAGTACTATAGCTTAAGCCAGTACATGATATTATATTAGAAAAAGAAACAGTAGAAAATCGCCTTTTAATAACCGCCTTTCGTGGAATTTCTATTTATTTCAATGGTTAGCTGGTAGAGAATGCTTCAAAGCATTAAGCTAGCCATTTTGTGCCGCGATAGTTATGATAATCAAAAAAGGTTAAATAAATAAATTTTGCCTCATTTAAACCAAGTTATGCACTATCAAAATCAGTTGAAAAGCTTTGTCGTTTAGTTTAAAATCCTGGATTCTCACGAAATGGATATACCTACCAAATAACAAAACAAAAACTAGCGCATACTTTGTGCATAGAAATATGCACACGTTTGAACTTTTTCGAATTCTTTCGGATCTCACGGTAGGTATTTGTATTTTTGTCGTATTTGGATTTAGAAGTGTTTTTAAAATTGGAAACCTTCAGGGAAAGTAACTTTCGATTACTAAATTCAAAAACGTCAAATGTGACAGTCATTTAACTGTCACTTACGCCATTCATTACATCTACAACTTTTTTCATCATAAAAATCTAGACCATAGACAATAAATTCGCTGAACCAAATAGCCGTTTCCCTTCATAATACTTCCACTGTACGCAACCAGAAAGCAGAAATCCTTGCAATGGCCCAAAGTGCCCGAAAATGGACAATGGTTCACTAGCCTGCAATAACAATGTTACTCACTCATGACAAAGGAATGGCTGTATGCTTTCATAAAAGTATACGGCACATAAACGTAATATTTGGGGCATTTCAGTGCCACTCAAGTAAGATTTTATATTGGCGTATTGACGGTTCATTCTGGATTTTCGTATAAAAGATTTATTATATGCCAAATAAATTTTTTGATGTTCAAGAATCCAATAGAGCGTTTAAAACATTCCCTTATCTTGGTTCCTTTGTATAGAATATTGGACCTATATGTTACACTGATTTAAAAAATTGATAAACACACAGAAAAACACATTGAAACATTGATCTTATTTCTATAAAAAGTTGGACAAAAAAGACGATAAACAATTTGTAATAATCTTAGAATAATTACACTAGTAATAATATTATCTGTAACTCGCTTTTGAACGAAAAAAATTAAATTGTTATGCGACTGCGCCAGATAGAATATTAATATGTTTTTCGTATGTTTAATCCATTTCTCTTATAATCATTCTGCCTCTCATCTCTCTCTCAAACGGCTTGACGGATTTCAATATGTAAGATATCATTCATTGGATTCGTCTCCTTTGTAGTAGTAACATAATCTCAAACCAAAAAATATAATAGACTCAGTGTTCAGAACAAAAAAGTGAGGGCATTTTTTTTTCTATTTTTACGATCTAACATAATGTCACGTTATCATTTGTTATTAACGTTGTTTTTCCCTATCACGCTTCTTTGTTCCGAAAGCTCAGTCTATTATACTCCTTGGTCTATGGGCATAAGCTACAACGTTTAGCTAATCAGTTACTTAATTTTCTATCAATTACTATTATTACATACATTGTATCAGTCATTAATTTGAATATAAACGTACCTACATTCACTTCGTCAGTTTTGAACACCTCTTTTGTTTAATTTCTTACATGGTTTATCCTTTGCCTAGTCACTATAACACACATTATTAGACCTGAAAGTTATCGGTTTTTTCAGTATAATGGTTGGTCCCACGTCAGACCCTTGTCAAAATTATTACTGTTGATTGGCGAACTATGTAATAAAGTCAGTTAGGGCTATCTCCTAAGTTTTCAATTATTCACATTGTGATATTATCGGAACACGCTTGTATTCACGGAAATTGCTTTTACATAATATAGAATTCCTTTATTTAATTTCTAAATATTTTTGTGTGAAAAAACATTTTTAATTGCTTAATTTGAGTGTTGATTCTCTCACACTATTAGTTAAATTTTGGGTACGTGTTGTTTACGTTCTAACTCAATTAAGTAGTGGCAGATGAATCTTAGATCTCATACTTTGGGATTTACTTAACGCAAACTCGAAGATAAACATTTTAGAACATAACTTTACTAAGTTTCCAGTGATTAATTTAAAGTCATTGACCTACGTATTAAATGGCATTGCCATGGACCAAAAAATATATAAACTCAGTCCTCGGAACAAAAAAACATAGTCGAAAAAACATGGTAATAACAACTAATAACGTTGTTTAACGTTTCATCTTGAGTGTATGTTAAGGTTCTAGACTTCATGGTTACTTTTCCCAAGAGTAAAGTAGTCGGGTAAATAGACACATACCGTAATAATAAAACTGATGTTATAGTTGCGTGGTGTCTAATATCTCTCAGTTTCATAGCCTTACGACGTTCTTCAGATATTTTTACTGCGCTTACCAATTCATAAGGTTCGCGTCTCTAAAACACTTTTTTCTCGAAGTACATAAATTATGTGTTATCTGCTGCCAGTAGTATTTCGTATGCTGTATAATATCATGGTGAGGTATGAAATGTTTTACTTTAAATCGGTGATAAGCAAAACGTGGCTCTTTGTCTCCTTACGTGCAACTCTGGCACAAATATAAGGAAGGCGCAACAATATTTTCATTAAAAAAAAACTACGAAATTTATTTTACTTACTAACATAGGATCGACACAAGTTAGCTTTGAGATGAGCACTTCAAGTATAACGAAAAATTATAAGCGATTTCACAAACTAAAACGATAAAAACATATTACTTTTTGCTGATAAGGTCCCTTATTCTTCCTCTCTTTCTTACTCGCTGTAACAAAAATTACCTCTCTTTTCACCGCACGCATTTCTTTATTCTAATAGGGATAGAGAAATTCAGATCTAAAATGGGAAGACCCTTGGGAAAATAATGAAATGAGGCTGAAAAGTAGCTGGAAATGTATTTGTGCCTATTAAAGGGTCTAAGGATAGACAAGGACAAAGAAATTGTCTGAGGGGTAGGTCAGAGGGTGGTATGTGCCTATAATTAATGAAGCCTGGGTACTCGTAATTTTTAAGAACTAACTACTGCGGACAACTACAAAAATCTTTGGAGAATATTATTTAAAAATCCAATTATAGTTATTTTTTTTTTGTTACTTAATTGATTTGTTTCTTATTTGATAAGGATAACATCTTTCTCATCCTACTAGTCCTACTAATACCTACTATAAATGTGAAAGTTTGTAAAGATGTTTGGATATTTGGATGATTGTAAGTCCTTCACGCTCTAACCGTTGAACGGATTAAGCTGAAACTTGGCACACAGATAGTTTACTTCCAGGAATAGGACATAGGATAGTTTTTATCCCGATTATAGGTTTCTTTGGGATAAATCCAATATTCTTTCAATTACTCTTTCGCGGGCGAAGCTGCGTGCGTCGTCTACTAATATATAAAAGTAACTAAAGACTATCTGATTTTAAGTCAGACTCCCGACTTAGTCCCCTGAAAATTCGAAATAAATCGCGGAGGCGTGTCAAATTGGCCGTGTAATAGCAAACCTAATTCAATATATATTTCTCGTGAGAATATTGCTTTCCATATCTTAAGCCTCGGCTGTAGATATATAAAATATCAAGAGTATCATTTCAATTCTTTGATGTTCCCCACTGCGGTTCGGTCACCTATCAGAATGAGATGGGCTTATTACAAAAATTGCGACTTCATGCGACATCCCGACTTAGTCATTAATAAAATTAAAGAAGACTCAAATATTTTAGATTTCTATAAAAAAATTAAACATATTTGCTTCTTATAAATGCTTTGTGTGATCATCTGTACTATGGTGGCCTACCTATTATAATGATTACCACTCCAGACTGCCGTTCAAAGGACTCTTTAATATCACTATTGTGTTTCAGTGCCTGAAAAATAATTCTAACACCATAGTTATTTAATTTATCTGTAGATACGTATATTCTGTGGAATGTAAACAATAAATAACTATCCGCGTGTATAATCTAATGAGACATAAGTATAAGCTAACAAACTAGTGACAAACATTAGAAAAACGAACGTAGAAAGATAGCAATTACAAGCAACTTAAAAGATTATTTTCAGTGCTATCCGTACCCAAGAATTACTACATGTACAGACAGCAAACAACGAAGTGAGCGTGTTCCATATCTATCATCCGACCTAGCCTCTATCGGCCATTGGCGTTTCCCGATTTGGCGAGGAACGAATGCTCGGACAAGCGCGTGCGACTATTTATACCACGTGGTCGTGTCGTGAGTCGTGGGTCGTGACGTCGCACGACGATCCCGCTCTATAATTATACTGTACCGAGGGAATCCATTGCGAATCGCATGTACCACGTTCGACTCGTTCCATGACTCATTTGGAACGTAAATAAACGTGGAATTTTTATTCGAAATCGTATTCCGTCGATGTGTTAGTGTTAGTTTAGATTTTTTTAGTTAGTTTAATTATTTTAATGTGAATCTAGATTAATTGTGTGAATCTAAGTTCCATTGTATTTAAAATAGGTTTCAATTTTCAGCATACAATGAAACATTTGATGTACGAGATAAATTATTGTAAAGATTGGGCAAAATAAAAGAGATTTTCTGTCGCTATCTTTAAAATATTGATGGATACTTTATGAATATTTTATGCCACACCATCCTTAGAAAACATAAATAATTAATCCTGTATCTCAGTGGAAATATATATTAGAGACTATATAGAAAACTCCATTTTATATGCTGATCGGTAGGTACACATTTGTTAATTTATGTAGCGATCTATAGCAATTTTAAGCTAGATAGTTTAGTAAAATTTTCTTCGAATAACTGTTCAAAACATTTTTACAAACCGTCAACAAACGAAAGCCATTCATCTTTTAACTAAATGAAAGTTAAATTAGACCCATTACACCTTAAAAAACGATTTAAATTTTCCTTCGCTTCCTTTCTAATGGCAACATTTGATGAAACTCGATCAAATGATCATTATAGATAATTATGAATTGAAATTGAGACTTATAAAGATCAAATTGACGACTAGCGCTTCAATAAGCAAATTCAGTTTATCGCTATCAAATTACTGCTGAAGATTATAATTAAAACCGTTGTGAAAATGACTGAGATATTTGCTAAATCGTACTCTATTATACTAGGTACTTATCTTGCTTAGTAAAATTAAAATAGGTTTAACTAATATAGTATAAAGCTTTGGTCAGACTTAGTAAGTACCACTTAATATTTTACGCTTGGTGATGTCAATGTCTACGATAATTGTTTGATAATATTATTTATAATTTTAAACTTCCGTAACGCACCGTTTTTGAGCGTTTTTTGGATAACAAAAAATATTGAAGTAAAAAAAATTTTTACTAATTTACATAGAATAGTGAACACAAAGCATAGTGAAAATTACGTAAATTAATTTCTGTCGATCCAATTTCTTTTAAAAGGAAAACGTTACAGGGAATTCCCTCAAGTACCTACCCCATATTTGCTTAATATGGTGGGCAACCAAAATTATTATTCCATTTTATTTTAAAAGTTTGTTTTATGCGATTAATGATGATTAAGATATTTGATATTTAATGACAGGGCGTAAGTAAAAAATACTGTTTTTAAACGTAGACTTTAAACTAGTTTAGAAACAAACTTTTATCTGGTAGTTAAACAAACCTATCTACCCAGCAACCGTAATTAGGGACGACTTTCAAAACTACTTGAGAATATACTTTAAGTGTTGCGGTTATTTATGATAGCAATTTAACTCAGGTTTAGAGTTTGGTGTTGTCAAGGTCATAGCCAATTTCTTTCAGAGGGGGTTGGTAAGGTAATTTGAAAAGCTACGGAAAACGTGGATATAAAATTTTAAAAGGGTTCAAAGCATAGAGTAATAAAACAATAATATAGAGCGCGCATATTGCATAAAATGTTCAGTTCGATGCGTAGGCAAATATTTGTATGGACAGAATAGAGTTGTACCTATTACATACCTATCTGCAACGAAGTTTCGGTAAATTATGTAAATAAATAAATATCTTAAAAGCTTCAGTTCGTTATAACATTTATTTTAATGCATTATTTAAGTGCGTTTTGTGTGCGTTGCTTTTCTCTATTTTATTTAACATCACTGTAGCTTATTTCTTTACATTTATAATATCACTGAGAGTCTTACAAAGACAAATTTAGCCTAAAATACACCTCAATTGCAAGCCCGTTCCAGTGTTCCTATATCAGTCTTAAATAAAATGTCAACTCTCTCGATTTTATGTTCCTTTTTCAAACTGTACGTGTTTGAAATTCTCCATGTTTGATTCAACTGTTTTATTTATTTTACGGCTTGACAACAATGGTCCATTGACATGCGATGTAGAAATAAACTTTGAATCATTTGTACCAACGACATATTCAGAAGAAATTCCGTCTGTCGACCGACCAGTTTGAATGTCAAGTTCATAAGTGCCTGTATTATTCTTAAAAAAAGCCGAAGAACCCTTCACGTACCTATATAAAGATAAGAATCCAGATAAGTAATGTTATCCTGGCAAAGAAGATATATGTAATTCAATCCACCTACGAGGCACTAGATTGGCCTTTTCCGCTTAAATTAATCAAAGCTACGGTAACACAAAAACAGAATAATGATGACCAGAAAAAATGTAATTTAACCGTCACTGAATTGAGCTTGTAAGAAGTTTTTTCTGTCATTATTTAAACCAAGAAGAACAATTAAAATTCGTTGACTAACTTGTGTTTATAACAATTTGTTTCATAGTTCTGACATAAACACGCAAGTTTTAAGTTTATTTTGCAAGACAAGTTGAGAAAATTGAGGTCGGCATGTGAATAGGAAACCAGTTTATATCTACGTACTTTTTTATTACTTCAATTACAATTGGATATTAATTTAATGTTTATTATTACGCATACTATGTGACGTAAATTGAGGATAACTGAGTTAAGTTAATTGTAATTAAATAACTTCTTATACAACAAAGTTACCAGTATCCGTTACTTAATCTATCTTTTAATAATAAAAATCAAAATTGCAAATATTTATTTTGCAAAGATTTATTACTTTTGACTGCATATTATTTAAATCTATTGCGACGACATCAGCGGGATATGAACTACTTTATTTTTAATTCTATTATATTTTGTTTTTATTCTATGGTTTATGGTTCGCGATGAAGTGGTTATTCGGATTTCACAATGAAGAAGAAACGAAAGGAATAAAAAAAAATTGTAATAGCCTGTCAACAAAATTAAATATTACGTTGAATTAAAAGAAATCTGTTTCGTGAGCGGAAATAAAATTTATAACTTTCTGTAATTATGTTCGCGACACATTTACGATTCGGTTGACGTGAAAATTTACGCATAATTTTCTCCGCAGTCCTTAGAAATGTCGAGTTGCAGGAACAACACTTCACTACCGAAGTACATAATAATTTTAGGCTTTGGGAAATAAAGTTAAATAACTTTTCTTTAATTTTTATTGATATGAATGTTGAAACTAGAAATAAATCTGTTAAATAGACTACTTTTGGAGAAGATACATTTTTGCCTTTGGATGATAAATGCGTGTAAAATAATTCTTAACTTTGTATGACTAAAATTAACACTATTATATCTTATGATTGGACATAAATTTCAATAGAGCAGCTAGGAATATACATATTTTTTAATACTTAAAATAAATTAATTCTTGTCTTCAATCCCACATATTGCACTAATTTAGAAGAAGCCTTATTCCATTAACTCGAAGGCATCCACATTTCCTTAGTAACGAAAATAAACCTGTAGATACTCATGCACTACAAATGGGCTGAAGCCTCATGAATTATTCAGCAAAATTTTAACGTCATTTTACTTGTACGGTTATCATATCACCGATACTATCGTTCGTAGACCACGGTTTGGCAAAGAACCTTATTTACTATGCCAAGTTTCACACGTTCAATAAGTGATACACGGCCCGAGATATTTGTGGCCCGTTTAAGTAGGAATCAAAATGTCCGTTATCATAGAATCGTAGAATGTTTGGTTATTTAAAAACATCGTTAAACCACAGTGTAATGAATTTATGCAGTTTGCCAATGACGATATCTGAAAAACTGACGCGTGGTAAAAAGGTGGTCCACGAAGTGCTCAAATTTTGAACCCCTTCTTGACAATAGTTCAGGAACGTACAAGTTTGAGATTTGGTATAGTTAAAGTTTCCATAGAGAAGAAATGCAGAAAAATAAATTTTATGTGTATCATGTTACAAAATACTTAATTTAGAAATAAAAACAAAAAAAAATTACATACACGTGAATTGGAAGGTGTCGTTGATAGACAGCTGCAGCGATCGACCAAACCTTTAATCTATTATTTGTCTTAATAAGTGATGGTCCAATTTCGACCAAGGAATGGGTCATCTAGTTTTATGTAACGACATCCCACATCACCAATTTTTTTCTAAATTACGTTAGCACTGTTTAGACAATGACAGTTTTTCTTCCTATCACAATACTAAATGTCTTAGACCACTGAAAGCTATTACACTGTGGTAGGTAGTAGATTGTAGGCCAAGGCTTACCAAATCGTTTAACGGGTGTGCCAATACCCGACCGATAGGTATATGGTATGGGCTTGGCAATCTGGCCCATTTGGAATCCGATTGCTATAGACAACACAACAAAATAGATTGTCGATATTGTCTCTGGATAAAAAATAAAAAAGGGTTAGGTATTTTCATCGCTTTGGTTACCTCTTTTTCATTGGTAATAATGTTGTGACAATAAAACTATGGTAGTAATAAACGTAATAGTCTTCCTATGTGAAGAACAAAAGTATCAAGTTAGATTCAAGATTTAGTCCAATATTGTATAATATTAGTTAAAATACTATCTATCATTCATAATTAAAATATATTTAATAACATATGAAACCTCTAAAATTAAATTTTTGTGACTGGCTGCGATATTTACCAATTACCTCACTGTAAGTGCAACAATTGCAAAAAAAGAAACAAAAATTAAGAAACAAAAACTTTTTTAAGAGCATATTTAAATAGCGAACTACATAAACGTCAAAGCAAACCCTAGTTCTTATTAGGATCATTAGACATGCCCTAGTTTTCAGTCTACAAACACTTTTTACTCCACTGCACTGGCTTACGCTACAATGGACATATTTTAAGGAAACTAATTAAATTCATTTTAAAATATGTCTTACTTGTTTTTTTTTCCTTGAATGACTTAGGCTATTAATTTTGTTATTATGTCCTCTTTTGTTTTTATTGTTTTTCTGTTAATGATTACTTTTAAAAACTACACAGTTCTTATATCTCCAAAAAAATACCAGCATATAGAGACAGCTTAAAACCTTTCCAATTTTAAATTTATTTATAAAACAATAAAAAAAACTATTATTTCCAGAGTTACGCGGCTTCAACGCCTCCTAAGCCCGCGTCAGCGCCGGCGCACACAACCCTTCAGCGGTCAGTCCGGAGCGGTGCCCCCGCGCGGGTCATACCACGGTTCCACTTCCCGAAAGGAAGGCCTCCACCGGGACACCAGCAGGACCACGCACTACACAAAGTGCAGTCTGCCTTCGCTACATTTCCAAATAGTCAGGTATGGTGGTTTATTCTTTAGTTCGCAATACCAAAAAGATATTGAGATGCCTCAACCCGTTAATAGAGTATGACAGAATGTAGGTCACATTATGTCAAGGTATAGATACAATGGGAGACATGATTTATCTAACAAAACGGGAGTAGATTAAAAAAAAAATACGTTTTTAAATGTATCAGTCATCCCTACATGAATAGATGATTGTGAATTTGATATTAGTGACTAAAATCGTTAAGTTACTGCATTTAAAATCATATATCCAAAATGTTATCATAGCAACAGGCGCAACTGATATTATTTAAGAGTACCTAGTAGCAATAAAAGAAATTTTCGATTAAAGAATTTTTCGTAAGAAGGTACTTTACTGTTAGTATTTACGAGTGTTTTATGGTAATTCCATTGTCCTTCATATGACCGTCTAAGCCTCTAAGGTTATTTATTTGTTATTCGAGCTGTTACTAATAATAAAAGTGAACAGATCCATATCTGTATAGTCTGCATACATAAATATTGTTTTGGAAACTTGGGTGTTATGAAATGTGTTTTATGAGTATTATTTTATAAAAGATAAATAATATAATCTGTATTTTTTTATCTTTTTTTTTCTTCTTTTATCTTTCAACAAAAGATTACAGATCCCCTATAACAATAAAAAGTGTAAAACAAATATTGGAAAGATTCCTACTGTAGGTTACTTTTCTACTAATTCACATTACAGACACAAAGTCGGACAAAAAATAACTCAGAAAAACCAATTAGTATGTAAACAGAGGTAACCAATACATACATAACGATAGGACATAGAAAAAGCGGAGTAATATATCATGTAGGGTATCCTTAGAATAGATTTATATTCTTGTTTTGAACGGTACAAATTTCAACGTGGAAACGGGAACGTCTAACGAATGCATAATTTATGAATGCATGCTAAGTATTTGTTTATATAAAATCTACGAGAGTTTGCCACTAAACTTCTCCCTCTGTAAGGCAGTACAAATTAAAAAAAGATTACAATGTATTTAACAGTAACCGAGTATGGTTTAGGACCTGGGTTCCTGACCTTGGAGTAATCCCTGCAGGGGTAAATCAGCTATTTACGAGGGTAAAGAAGGACCTAATATTAGGATACCAAATAAAAAAA
Source organism: Lerema accius (assembly GCA_001278395.1). Taxonomy (NCBI): domain Eukaryota; kingdom Metazoa; phylum Arthropoda; class Insecta; order Lepidoptera; family Hesperiidae; genus Lerema; species Lerema accius. The sequence continues at coordinate 45,829 of LGAG01000501.1, forward strand.
TACAGAAAAAGTAACTTGTGTTGTTTTGATAATATTTTAAAGAAGAGGTAAGGTCAGTTTTTCCCATAGGTCATAGTGGTAACCATATTGAAAAAGTTATAAACCACTGTCTTAGAACCACAATAAATCGAAGCCATATTTTTTTCGTGCTTAATGTCATTCCCACAAGTTTTGGAGGTAGCTTTTGGCGTGGGTGTCAACAGAAGGGCCACTTGTCTAGTAGGTCTGATCCTTAGATTTGTCAAGTATCGCTTATTGGGTAAAATATTCCTAAGTAAGTCGTTCCGATTCACCCTTGAATATGATATCCAATATCCCCAATTTCTGTGACCTATTTAAGCTTTGCTTTGATCGAAAATCTCGACAGGAGGTATCCTTAATAAACTAAGGGGACAAAATTATTCAATATAGGGGTACTTACATAAAATAATGTTTTTTTTTCTTTTTCATATTTTTTTTTTGTTTAATGTTGTCTCTTTTCCCTCTGTCTTTCCTCGGTTAGCATCTTAACAAATACTAGCCCTTTTCCCGTTTGCGTATGTTTGTGTATTTGCACTTGTATCAAGCACGCTGCTTTTCGTTTCTTCGAAGTCTCAGAACCACGTTTCTTCAGGTCAATGAGATATAAATAAATGCTATCACAGAATGTACACGTCAATGCGTCAAGGCAAGAAACAATCTCAGTCAAAAGGAATGTAGGCCACGACGAACAAACTACTTTAAAACACTTTAATAATAAGTGGGTAAAATACAAAAGCTTCAAAGACGAACTTCGTAAAGGATTCAGTGCTATATAGTTCTCTGAAAGAGAACTTAGTTCTTAGATTGGTTATCAAGAATTAATTTGATAGGACGCCCCGACGTTCATACATACAATGAAATGTAGACTAATGTTAGTTATTCAGAGGTTGCACAGTGATGTGCAGTTGCATAGACCCAGTTAATTTTAGAGGTTAATTAATGTAGGACAGTCAACGTATTTAATGGTGCATTGTTTGCATTTGACAGTAGTATAATAAGAACCTTGTGACGATTTAAATTTAGAATTGCAATTTTAACGTAAAAGCACATTTACAATGTCTTTATTAATACTAAAACTTATTAAAGTGAAGATAAGACGTGCATTAAAGTTAATAAATGTTAATTAATAAAAGAGTAAAAGACACAAATTAGGATCTACTACTGTGACTATTCGATTAAACAAATACATAATAATATAAATATGCCTAACCGTTTCACCTAATAAATATAGATCAGTAATAGAGAAAGTTGTAAAACTAAATCTATCAAAAACTCTCATCGTACCTTTATCTGTACCAAGAATACAATACGAGTATACCTAATAAAAGGTTTATTTTCGTCTAGACAATGTTGCAAACATGACCTCTACCGTCCAGGAAAACACACATAATAAATTTGAAGTAGGTAACAAAAAGAATAAATACGTTAATAGAGTAAGAGTCAAGTAAAATGTTTTCACATAAGCTGTTTGGCATCGAATTAATATCGGATACAGTTGAATAAAAAATGAATAAGCGACGCGTATAGCAAGGACATGTGGGGAGATATTTCGAGAAAAACATACTTTCAGAATCAATAAGAGTGACCGTGACAAATATGAGCAATTTGGTACCCAAACCGGTCGGGTCAACAAAACTCAATAACTCTCTTCAAAAAAATACGGATTTTGGATGAGATCCAAGTTTGAACAGGCCTATCATCTCGTGGCAAATGGAATGCCCACAGTTATCACTACAAAGTTATCCTAAAGTTACATAAAATATAAGATCGTTTATATAATTTCTTAAATGAGAAGTTGTATTTGATTTGTGGGACATGAAAATAACCTAAAAATTTTCTTTTGAAATTGAATTGCAGTTTGGTTTAATCTCAAGATGTGGAAAGTTACAGATATATTTTTACAGAATGTTTAAGAATTAATAAGTAAATTAAAAGATTTTTTTTTAAATACAAGCTTTTATTACTGGTTCATAAGAAAAAGAACTAAAAAGTTAAAAAGTGCAAAATTTCAAGTCCCTACTGTTAACCGTTAAGGAGTTCAATCGCCTGGAGCCAATCCTGTAAGCAGTATCACATCATGCTTATTATAAACATGCATTGTCATCAGGACTGAATCAGTGTGTAAAATTTTAGCTCAATCGGACACCGGGAAGTGGGTGAAATTTAGCTTGCAGGATTCGATTACAAACACCAGGATAGGTGAAACTAAATTTCATACTTTCATAGCATATTGACGACCCCTAGCCTAGTTAATAGTGACCCTGCCTGCGAAGCGAGGGGTCCCGGGTTCGATTCCCGGCCGGGGCAGATATTTATGTGTCAGATAAATGTTTGTTCTCGGGTCATGGGTGTTAGTGATGTGTTATTTGTGTCGTCCATGCCACCCGCGACACAGGGAATCCTACTGCGGGGGTATGAGTGTGTTAGCGTTTAGCGTTTTTTTTTAGCGTTTAACTAACCATCCAGCTTGTTCTATGAGCTATTACTGTTATAAGATATATCGCAAATACCAAAAGAGTCCTGGTAACTGCATCGCAGCAGTACTAAAGTTGGAAAGTTTCCAACGCATTCGGACGAAAATGTTATTCTGGGTCTACCCTATCTTTACTATTCCGATGTAATGAACTAGTCTAATAAGTTACATCCATAACAAAATATGTTTTTCCCTTAGTGATTACTTAGGACAAGCTTTTTAGCCCTTGTCAGTGATTATTTTTTTGCTTTTTGGTATATCTTAATCTTAAGCTATTTACTTATATCTAAAGGGCTTTATCATTTGCTATCTAAAAGACAATATTCCTAAGTTAAAATCTTCGTTTGTGCTCAACCAACAGACAGAAATAAAACCGCAGTACAAAATAGGACCGTAAAAGTCATGGTAAAGAAAAGCGAAAGGGAACCGCTATCAATATCCTACATGATTTGATTCAAAGCGACCTTTACATTACAAAACGAAAATACTTCGCTACGCTCGGTTTCTAATTTGGTAAAAGCTCATAAAGACGTTAACCATCAGGTGGTTTGTCATTTGTCTGTCATTAAGGGGCCGTCCATTAATTACATGATAATTTTTTGGCATTTTTGAAACCCCCTGTCTCCCTTGGTGATACATGGTGAGGTTTAAGACTAACCCAAAAAATCAAGTACATTTTTTGGACCTACAAAGTATCTTAAGTTTTTTTTATATTTGGAAAATACATGTCCTTATAAATATTGCGTTTGCCAAAAAAATAAATACACGTGATGTATTTCTACACCCCGTTCCCTCTTTGTGACATTTCGTGATTTTTAAGAACCCCCCTTTCGAGCCTCACATAATCAATGGACAGCCTTAAAAGTTAGTCATGATTAAGTTTGTTATTAGACGTTCCAGTCAGTCATAGTCGATATGAAAATGGGTCTGAAACTGTAGTGCAAGAGCATGCAGTTGGACAGCTGCCAGCTTCAGACGCGCCTTGTCTCGTTATTTCTGGGCCTGCCCTTACGTTGCTAACGTTCAGTGCGTCTAATGTTCTGCAATCTCAAGATAACAGCATTCTCATTTATGACCACTTCGCTACATATGTATTGTATGCGATGCGATTGCTGTCTTGCTTTATAACGTTAAATAACGTTGTAAAAATCAACTTTAATTAAAAAAAAAGGTACCTACCAGGATTTTTTTCCTCCGGCTTGTATTCCTCCCAGCCGACATTAGCTTACTTAGGCTTAAGTACAATGTTTTTTATTTCATACAGCCGAAGATATAATAGGCAGAGTCTGTCGAGACTTTAGGAAGTTTTATTGCAACGATGCAATGATTTTTTTAATTTTGTTTTTATGTTATTCATATTGTAAATTTTGACGTTCGTTAAGTGTTCGTTCGTAAGCTATTAGTTCCAAAGACAAGATAAATAATTTGAATTTGAATTTTGTATTACCAACATAATAAAACGAAACTAAGCACGTTTGTAAAGTGTTTGTAAGAGGTATTGATAGTAATATTGAATGTTCTCACATAGTGCACACTTTCTAGTGTTAGTATCAACTTCACGTGTATGTACGTCTGCACGTACGTGTGTCTGCGTTTGCAATAAAATCATGATTTTACAAGAAAGTGAAGCAATAGTTATAAATTTATTTTAAATCAATAACATTTTTAATTTGGGTCGTCTTAAGATATCGGGGTCCTTGGGCATTCAATTTCAACAATTCGAGGCCCCAGTAGAAAACAAACTAACCTTTAAATAATATCCAGTTAGATCTTAATAAGTAGTAACATTATTATTTCGTTTATTTACGTTGGTGTCAAAACTTCACAACTCATAATTACGAATTAAAGGCGTAACGAATCTGGGCTTACAATCTTTAGTGCTTCCGGCATTTAATCTAAGTTAAACTACTTACCTTCGTAAACGAAGTCTTCAGAAGAAAGCCAAGTTTTGCCTCTTATTTGTACAAGACTTCGTTTTGAAAAGACTTTTGATTCGTACAGAATTGGTTCTCACGAAAATCTGCTGATTCATTCATTTATCTCGCGTTAGAATAACAAAAATGTATCTCATTTATTTTGTTATTATTTTCTTATTTTGTAACCTTTAAATACCAGTGGCTTATTGTTAAGATTAGCTATCTATTAACCAATTCATAATGCCTAACATATCTTTAATCTCCACCGCCCCATTACAAAACCATGATTGAACTATTGATATACTATGATATGCTATCCATACTTGCTATAAGAATGCTTGCACAAGAGAATACCAAGAATTGCTTAGAATGCGATAATGCTAACAGGTTTGGAAGTATTTATGAAGGTTAGGCTCACGTTTGTTCGAACCATTATGCCGCATAACTCGGTAAAATTGAGGTGTTTCAGACCTCAGGCTATTTGGCTCTATTTATAGAGGATGTACTTGAAGTTTGAATGGTTTTGAACTTGAAATTATTGAACCAATAAGCGAAAAAGGACATACGTAGTATTTTCTTGTGATTATACATTAATGCAATGATAAGTACCCAACTTCTACGATATAAATTGAATAAAAAAGTCATTCGAAAAAGGCTAGACTGTAGTTTGCAGAATAGAAATCTTTTTTATCTCTGAATTCTTGAACTTCGTGGAATATTTCTGTTAGTCCCAATATAGTTATATAAGTACGGTTGTGTTTAGTGGAATGCAAAATTGCATCTGGAACTAGAATAAAACAGCAAAATGAAAATGTTCAACGCAGTCTTCCAAGTGGACGCAGATGTTAACTTTAAATTTTGGTTTATTTAAATGAATTCGAATACATACCTCTATTTAAATTAAACAGGACTGCGTAAGAGGGGCAATGTATTAAATATATCTATATAAAATGCCCATTTCTTTGGCATGCCCAAGAGCTTGAACGACTTGATTTTTTTTAAATACCGCCTCAGTTTTCAGCAGCTAAGTATTTTGTTTTTCTTTTAATTATGACTTTATTAGTATGATGCCAGAAGTGTAAATAGGGACTACAGAATCTACACGCACTTCGTTTAATTTTATGCCTAATTCGTATAAGAAGTTCACTAGAGCACCGGCTTAGATTCTCAAAAATCGATCATAAACGATATCTCAATTAGGATCGATTGGATCAGTATTAAGGAATGCATTACAGCGCCATCTAGGGAAAATTGCGCACAATACCATTGCGATGAAATCTGACACTGAGACAATTTATTTTTTAAATTAAATTATGCATAAAGTTTAGCTTAAATAAAAAAATAGATTATTGATTTTTACCTGTTCTTTAAAATGTACCTTTGATAATTTAATTACTCATCTAAACTCATCAATTCTTCACCATGTAGGCATAATCATCTTGTTTATATTAAAGTAAAAAATACAGGGAAAATTTTAAAAACATGCGCGTTTGAAGTCCTGTTAACACACAGTTAATTAAAGAATTTTAATATGCTTCGCGCCTTTAAAATAACTCTGAAAGGATACACGTGCCTGCTCTTATATTTACTGAAATAGCTTGTTCACTTGTTCACCCTAACGAGCATTCATTTCGTTTCATTCATCGAAATAACGGCGCAAGGACTTCGGCATATAAGCAAATGAATGAATGGAACTACAAACCTGTATGTAACTGTAATATGACAGTTGACTTTTGAAAGTCAACTGGACCTAAAAATAAAAACAAAAACTTTCTGCTCACATTTACTCAATTGAACAAAGCAGCGCCGAACTTCTTTGATCATAATGTCCCTTTTTTGGCTACCTCTACAGTCGAAACAGCTTGACATCTCCATTGTGAGTGACAGGCTATATATTTTTACACTATTCCCTCCCAACACTAGTCGTGTTTTTTTTCCTATTAATCACTTGTTTTAAGATAACAATCCGCATAAAACGCAAGACCTTTATTCAAATCATAAAAAAATCTTAATTTTCGTAATATACCAAATTCAGTCAAACTAAAACTTCGCAGGTACATACTAATATTTATTGTACGTCGGCCGTGGGAGAGTTCCCACGGATATTACAGCATGCAAATGACAATACAAATGGCCTCCTAAGGCCATTGTGCCAATCGTTCCGTATTCACTAAGGGAAGTCGTTGAGCGAGATCTTAATCTTGTATTGTTTTTTGTTTTTTCTATGGCTACAAATCATGCAGGTTCCCTAGTAAGTACCTACTGTACAGTATTGGCGTGTGAGATCAAGTAAAGTTTACCTAAAAGCGAAACAGACTAAGGGTTCCGTATAATCATTTATAATGGACAAGAAAAAAACACTTGCTATTTGCGAGCCTGCTTATTTTTTTTGTATTTGATGATATAGTGGCTACAGAAATCCTTTATTTGTGAAAATTTAGTTCTCGGTTCATCAGATACTAGTATGTACTGCCTAATAATAGACGTACCTAATCTATAGACACATTGACGAAGTGATAGGGAAGTCTTAGTAATATGGTCTCGTTTTACCAAAAAAATCACCAGCCCAATGCAGGTTGGACCTGTAAAAAAATCTTCGGTACCTCTATGCAATTTACGTCGAAAAATTAATTTCTTGTATGTGCGTCTCTATTTCTTTTTTGCCATTAACGCATCTTTGACTTGGTCGTATTTCCACTGAAGATGGGACGGAGCGTCATGAATAAAGCAAAAAAAAAATGACTGTCTGCAAAGTTGGTTTACGGGCGACAATTTTACGTGATAACGTTCATGAAAACATTGATGAAAAATTGCATACTTTATCACTGAATTATCATTACTTTGTCGCGCTCTCGCTTGCATCGGAACATTATATTTTCGGAAAATGTCGCCCATTTTCATTGATTTATAAGACATTAATCACGTAAAAAGTAGTAAAAACCTGACGTAAAATGCCGCATTGTAGGTAAATAGTAACCATGCTTTGTGAATTGGACAACGGCTAGTTATTTCAAAGCAGTAACTTGTCCACATTGTCTATCACAGGCTCCATTCACGGTATGTAGGTTAGTGTTTTAAATACACCACAACTTATGTACTTTTATATTAAAACTATTTTTGGTTTAGTCATTTAGTCGATGTTTTTAATATACTACTATATTTCAATGCAGCGCGAGCTTATCCAATAGAATTTAGTTTATGTACAACTATGTATATGTTTAACAATTTATTTGGACTACAAAATGTTCGTGAGAAGTTTATCATGTGCGACATCGACACGATATTCCTACGACAAAATGTCGCATATAATATAAAAGACACTAGTACGCTGGACATAATGCGTACTTACGTAAATTAAATGTACCATCCCTCATCTTAATATATACGGCTTCAATTAAGCCAATTTTATTTTCAGTGTTCAAAACGTTCGTAATTAATAAATTCTTAATCCTCTTATCTCCAAAAGCAATTATCACCGCGTTCTCCAGCAATTCTGTTAATTACAACGGCTTAAAATATCCAATCCATTCTTATATTTTGTACAGCAAAATATTTTGGAAGGTATTTTGTAGAGACTCGGTGCTGAATGATCGAATGGCCTCGAGGTAAAAGGTAAAGAGAAAATATTGGGAAAGTATTTCGAAGGTTCTGGAATGGTTTAGAGCTTCTCTGCATTGACTTTAGAAATCACTCAACGATGAAATGAAATGGTTTGGTATTTCTAAATAAAACATCAAAGCAGAAAATGATGCATGTTGATGACGTATCGTATGTGTATCATTCGTATCGTCTCTTGAAATTAATCTAAACTTAAATGTAAAAACATTTTTAAGCATATGCGTGTTTGTCATTGAACTTTTACTAAACGGGTGGACGGATATTAATGAACATGGTTTTGGACCAAAATTGAACCCAATAAGGTCGCGATAGGTAGATAGATACTTTCGTCGTTAAAAGACCGTCATAGCAAAAGTTGTCAAACATGATGAGCATTTACTAAAGATAAATGAAAATTGAAGGTTGGAACTTGATGTGAAAAACTAACACATCAACTAAAAAATTAAGGCAGGACAACACCTGCCTTTCCTTCTGTATGACTGAATTATAGTTTTTGACATAGGTAAATATCATTTTAAAACGAAGCTAAAATGTTAAAATTATTAAGAAACTAGAAATCGCCCGCGGCTCCGCCCGCGTAATTTTCCCGTTTCTGTATTTTTTTTTTGCTGCTCCTCTCCTACTCATCTTAGCGTGATGTTATAGTCTATAGGCTTCCTCGATAAAAGGACTATTTTACACTAAATTAATTTTCAAATCGGTCCAATAGTTCCTGAGATTAGCGCGCTCAAACAAACAAACAAACAAACCCTTCAGCTTTATGTATTAGTATAGATTATGAAAATGTAATACGCAAACAATACAACCACTTCTATAGACACGTTAAAATACATCGCATTTAAACATTCCCTAACCATCATTTAACAAGATTTTTCACCGTCATACATATAGACGGTTATAGTACCGACATCGCCTTTTACAGACAGATAATGTTGCGATACAAACCTTGTTTAGTCGGCAAACATTCTTAGAACTAGAAATCAAGACGTCTCAGCCACAAACTAGGCACTAGGCAATCCTCACGAAGCAAACAAGATTTTACACTGATGCTATAAGATTGTTTGCTAGTTTCAGTTTAAATAAAGCTTTGACTGAGGTGCTAATTAGAAGC
>LGAG01000501.1:65139-84005 GCA_001278395.1 Lerema accius
AACGATAACAAATGAATAGATTACTGCCCGATTAGATTAGTCGAGCGAAGTATTGAGCTGATCAATACAAACAGCAGCAATAAAAAATGTTGCGAAAACGCCAATATTACGCGGAGCCGCGGGCGATTGCTAGTATTACATAGAAATAAATAAATATTAAAATAAATAAACACTAACACACTCATACCCCCGCAGTAGGCTTCCCTGTGTCGCGGGTGACATGGATAACACAAATAACACATAACTAACAGCCATGACCCGAAAACAAACATTTTCTGTCACTGCTCCGGACGGGAAACGAACCCGGGACTCCTCGCTTCGTAGGCAGAGTCACAACCAACTAGGCTACAGGGCCGTCAAATAAATGAATATATTATAGATATATTTATACACAGATGTTAGATATGGTGCATCCAGCTGTGGCCGGCAAGATCACGTTGTCAGACCTGAAGAAATGCAAGCTCACGCCGATATTCTTCGACACATTCTTCAACCTCGAGAAGTATCTGGACCACGAACAGCGGGATCCGTTCGCGACGCAACGCGATTCCGATTGCGAGGTAATTAGTCTTTGTTATAATTCGCTCCATATTTAAATCAGCGTTCGTAAAATAAAAAAATAATGGCTATTGTCTATGGTCATAGAGGTAGGTCAATCATTCATTCGTTTCATTCTCATCCGAATGAATCGTAATTTTGTCCAAATAATGATTATAACGATTCGTTTTTATATCTTTCTATGACAATATTTAGTGTAACTTACTATGAATAATTAATCAATAATGATTAAGTGCTTTATAAATAAAACAAATTCGTAGTAAATGCATCGCAACTACGTCACGATTAATCGCAACTACGTCACGAAACGAGTTGTAAGCCCGTTACACGTTTCTTTCATTTATCTATTTATTGTAATTACAGATGTCAGAATGGGATAGATTCGCGGCTGAAGAATACGAACTATTAGTAGCCGAAGAAGGCGGTAGCGACGCGCAGGACCAAATGTAAGTAACAATCGATCTAATAATTGTTATAAGTACATATTGTATCTTCATTGTAATAATCTTCTTTCCCGTTACAAACAGGCAGTTGTATAAATTGATGAAAGAGTCAGAGAAAAAGAAGTATATGAGACGATTCTTTGAGTTGTGCAGATCTAATGGGCTGAACGGATTTAGATTTTACAAATAGTTTCTGTACTTCTATGGTAAAGTAGATTTGACCCCTCATAAGCGCACTAGATGAACTGTTAGATCATAAGCATTTTATGCATTTTGCGATTCGCACTATAAGACTTAGCGAAATTAGCACGCTCTGTTATGGTCACGAGTATTAACATTATTTTATTATTTACACGAATACAGTTGCCAGGCTCCATATCTGTACAAGGTAGAGAAGGTGCCAGTAAAATTATTATTGCCACTTACAATACGTATTATCTATGTGGTACATATCGTACCTACCTGAATTATCTATATTAATAATTGCAGTTTTCACACTTAATTGATTTTATCATAGCGTTTATCATGTTCAAATCTATGCGATGGTCAGTGTATAAGGCTTAGATTAATCTCCAATTAAGCTTATATTAATGTTTTTTACAAAAAAATCTCACTTCAGTAGTTTTATCCCAGTCATATGTTAAGATGCGTAGATTAATTAAGATATTCAAAAAATCGCATAATTTGGCGAATTAACTTCGTCGTCGTGAAAGTGTTAGGCAAATTGCGAACGCTGCCGCTGTACCCGTGTAAATAATTGTTTACTCTAAATTGTACTTCAATGTACAATATGTTCTGAATGCAAACTCCTAATAGCGTATCTACTTGCATAAGAAACATTCGAAAATATATCTCTTCTCATATACATACTTCATGTAGAGTATCAATTAGTAGCTCATATTACATTTTTGTACCTCTTTATTATAATTATATCCTTTAATCGTATTTATTATATAACTATTTATTTATTGTATATGTCTATTTATTTATGTTTCCGTTATTATATCTACATTCATTATGTATTACTATTTCTTTCATCAGGGAGGAAGACAGAACAGGCTATGCTAGGGTAAGACTGTGTTCTTGAAATAAAATGTATGTCTTGTATAACTGCTGCGCTCACCGTGTATAAAAACGAACTATTCTAAACTCAAATTGCTTGAGAGCTTGAGATTTGAATGATTCCTCGAATACCTTGCACACAATGGCAAGAATTTGCATTTGCTGTCGTCAATTGTCGCTTTTGTGTGAAACTGTACTCAAATGTCATTTGAAATTCCGATCCATAGATGTACGGGTGTAAGATGGAGTGTGAAAATAATTGAGATATAAATGTCTATCTATCTCTCTTTCATATTTACGTAAGAAGGAGCTATGTGATTCCTAACATCAATAAAATTATAATTTAAAAAAATTAAACCAATTTCGTACTTTTGAGTTACCTTTTTTGAAATTGGTTTAATTTTCTTAAATTATAATTTTATTTCATACTTTTTAGTTTACACTTTTAACTAAAAAGAAGATTATTTTATGGGTATTGTGATTAATTATATGCTACTTTGAATTTGACTAAGGTTTCGAGCAGTTTTCCCTTGGATAACACGCTAACTCGTACATATAACTCGGACCATTGGGTCCGTATGAGAATTTTTTTTGGAAATTCGATTTTTTTTCATGCGCACTGCAATTTGACCAGGGTTTTTAGAAATTTTCTCTTTGACACCATACATGTAGCTCGTAATATTAGGCTATGCCGTGACACGTTTTACTCCATATCTCAGAAACTACTGAACCCATTTGGATAAAAAATATACTGTTCCCTAATTTGGAGTAAGTGTAGTCGAATTCAAAAAGAATGGTCCAAATCCGATGATTCGTTTCGGAGCTACGCTTGGACAAACAAACAAACATACCCACATACATACATACATACATCTATGAAAATTTGTATATTTGTTTAGAAAGCCGTTCTAGATAATCCTGTGTAAAAATTTTGCAATTTCAATAATATTACATACATACATGTAGAATTGATAACCTCTTTTTTGAAATCGGTTAAAAATTCAAACGTCTTTTCAAAGAGTTTATTTATTCCTTCTTAACGTAAATTATTTGGGAGAAATATATAGCTGTTTATATACCAATTATAATCTCCTTCGTCAATTCACAACGTACATCGATTCTCTAATCCATCGACTCGACCGCAGCAAGCACTCGATTCAGCGTCGTGCCCCAAACCACATGACGATATGTTTGGGGCTCATTGTCTGCCTAACTGATGAAACATCTTATTTATTCTCCTGCTATATGTTAAACCTCACCACCCATCCACACACAGTAAAGCTTCTGTTTGTTAATAATACAATTCATTGACATTTGACTCGGGCATGACGCGACTAACAATAAAATGGACTGTTAAATCTGTTGCATTCAGTACATATAAAAAAAAATAAAACTCGAATACACAGAACACTAATATAGAGTTTCGATTTCAGCTCATACGATGAAACAGATGAGGATTGCTTGTCGCCTAACCTCGATGACGTCACTAATACGGAAGTCATCGAAGACTCGAGCGTAGAAGAGTCTACTTTGAGTGAGGGAATTCCTGCGGGGCGGGGGAGGGAGGTGCCGAGCGTCGCCGGAGTTTCCCGAACACACCCGACCTCCACTTCGAGCGGCTTCGTCAATCTCAGTTCCATTTACTCGATTGGCAACACCGACAGATGGGCTCAAGGGGCGTCGAACAAAAACGGCGTCGCTGAAAGAAAATTAGAGAAGCCCATCCCACCAGAAAAGCCGGTCAGCCTCATGATGGTGAACGGTAAAATGGACCACAGGTACGCCGGTTTCGGTAACAATAGCTTCCTATACTCGCATTTATTGAATCCTAGCGGCACGCCCGCCAAGGACCCTCCCTCGTACACGGCGGCGACGAGCGGTGCGCTGTTCGACAAGGCTGATACGAAAAAGACTGCGACGTCTCCGATCAAAACCATCAAATCCCCCGTCACTAGCCCCGTTAACGGCGTCAATAAGATCTCCGATAACTATGAACGAGCCATCGCGGAGAGACTTAGCCCACAGAGGGAGATATCGAGGTTGAACCGGAGCAGTTTGTTCAGCAAGGTGAACACGGGGGTCGTGTCCTCTAAAGTGAAGAAGAACACCCCCCGGAGCGAGGAAGACGAGGAAGATTACGCGCGCGACAGCGACGAGTGCTCCATATAGACCGCGTGGTTACGACATTGTTTTTGTCGGATGCAATAAACTCAGTGAACGCCAAAGATCGTCATAATACGTGCAATTAATGGACGAACAGACCTAGTTTAATGTTTGAATGATTACAGTTTGTTACGTTTGATACGCAGAGGAATATTTTTTCAACGTATCCGTAGAATCGATACGTGCCTTGTGAAGTATAGGAGTAGAAGGACAGTAGCAAGTTTGGAATTAGAATAGTAGGAGTGAGGTGGCTGACTGTTTGTTATACGGGACAATTGGTGTGTTTTAACATCGTTAGTAACGGCATTTTACTAGTATTGTATATTTACCGGTTTTTCTTTTATCGATATATCTATACGTCTCAAAGTAGATAAGCATATCAAGTAATAGTTATTTTAAGGTTCTTTTCGAATTGTGAATTGAGAACTTGCGTAAGTAACGTTAATTACTTTGGTATCGAGTTCGTAGGGATAAGGTATATCGCCTAACGATCAAGTATTCACGAAAACTAATAAGTATTAAACGCGAAAATTACTGAAATCAAAAGACTTCGTTCAAGCAATCGTAACTAAAATTAGCACGAAATAAATTAAGAATAGGTACATTAGTATAGATGGCCATCGTACGTATATCGTTCTTCCGTCGACATTTATAGCTCATATCAAAGCTCCATCCAAGAAAAATAGATATTTTGGACAGTTCAAATTAGACGCATTAAGGCTTTAAAATTACCGACACTTCCGAACGCTTTACTCCATAGATTATAGAGTACAAAGATATGAAACTTGGAAAAATAATACTTAAATGTTGAATTATAGCATTTCTTATAACACCAGACATTTGAAATTCGATGTTGAATGAAATAGATGTCTTTATTTTTCCCCGCTTCATGTCTTTACACTCATAAATCTATGCTTTATTCATTACATTCAATTAAGAAACACGCACAGATATTTTAGTATAGGAAATATTTTTGATAAGGGTCGGATGTAGCGCATCGTACACCTACGTATATTGAGATAGGAATGTTAGTGTCAAAATTTGTAGTGTTCGTCATCTTCGGGTTGTTAGTGTCCAGTGTAGTACAGTAGGTACATTTTTGTAGTTACAAATCACAGACCAAAAAATGTATAAACTCAGTCTTCGGAACAGAAAAGCGTTGTAGTAAAAACATTACGTAAACAACAAATTTCCGGTACATTGCTCGACTGACCATGCTAGGGTGACATACTTACGTGAAATCGAAAAAAAATTACCTCACTTTTTTTCTTCTAAAGACTGAGTGTATATCTTTTGCTCTTCGTTACAAATATAGCTGCCACTACATGTGATTTAAGACTGGCTATAATTTTACGTAGTTCTATTGAAATGATTAACCAAAATTTATCCGTTGTTGTGCAGTTAAGTAATGCTGTTTATATTGTGTTATTTAACAAACACATATTTCCTTGAGTTTCCTCTTAAAATAAATTTTCAAATTTAATAACTTTCAATACAATTAAATGTAGGTACCTACATATATTTGAAAATATGCGTCACGAGTCACATATAAATGATAATAGGGTTATAAAAATTTTCTTCAACTGAAACAATATTTCGATATTGATGACTTATATTAAATCTAACCTTACTCTATGAGTACTTATCCTTTCCACAAGTTTTAAATATCATAAAAATTCTAGATAAAAAATAGGAGGTCTACAGCTACTAAGGTATAAACTTTTTTCTCGATTTATGATTGTCTTTTATATTGTACGTTACACGTATTTTTATTTATGTGTGTTTAATCTACTTTTCTAAATTGATTATTACAAAATCGATAATATCAATAATATAATAAGAAACTGCAATTTTAGCTTACTGTATCTTCCTTTCCCTAGTTTTTTTAATGTCTCATATTCTTAAGTCTGCATCTACCTAACTTTTTAAAGGAAATTTTAAGAAATAACTATCTAGTACATTTTAAAGTGCGTTTATAACGACAAACCGCCATTTGAAGTCCATCATATTGGCACAAGTAGTGGGCAGCAGCTGTATATAATTCGCTTGTAGGTAATGCTAGGTAGGTCTTACATTTTTCTCTAGTCTACAGGGTGCTGAATTACGAGCTAATTGACGGTCTACCAATATAATTTTCTACGAAAAAATATTTCTCACAACCAAAGAATGTTGGGTTGTTAGTAAAATGACAAAAATCGCCTAAACGTAACTATCGAAGTATCGCGTTTGATTCTTAAGTACCTATCGTTATGATTAGAATAATTTTACTATTAAAATTTTATAACTAAATTTTGTGATTAAAACGCAATTGTTTTTAACTTAAGACAACATGCAATGTGTTGGCGTGACACGTCTAACATAATAATTGTGCCTCTTTAATCGTTATCATCGCGGCATTAAATACCGTTCGTTGAACTTTTCTTCTTATTCTCGCATACTAATTAAACTAGTCATTGTTAACACTAAGTGTTCAAGTTCATTGGGGCCGGAGTGGTAGCGGAAGATGAAGCAAGTGAAAAACTAAGTATAACATACGTACGTATCTTTGGAAAGTCGCGTACCATACTATATTAAAATTTAAGATTGTTTAATTTAGGAGTCATATTTCCGCAACCGCCTAAAATGTAAGCTAAAAGTGGCAACACCGGTCACCTGCTGCGACGGATCCAACGAATCAGTCACTCATATTCTCTATATTGTCTATGGTCAATGCTATAGATTGTCTTGTTTGTAGCCAGTACACTGTTGTACCACCTGTCATTTTGCGCGCGTATTTATAAAAGCTAACGACTTCGCCTATCCGCGCCGCTTCCAATGTACTTGAAATGAAAATCCTTCGTCTCAAGTACAGATCAGTGCATTATTCTTACCAATTATTAACCAAAACGATTGTTCATAATGTTTAACAAATTTTATTAATATGTTGTGTCCTGTTATCTTAGATTGATTTTATTAAAATTTATGGTATGTTTAAATACCTATCATTAATCATAGGTGTTTTAAGGTAACTTAGTTGGTTATTTTAATTGTTAAGTCTGTATTATTAGTTACCGCATTAAATTTCTGCTGTAGATTATAATAAAATTGTGTTGTGGTTATTGAATGAACGGTTTGTAATGAACGTGTTTTTCTATAAGAATTTAATGTATTTCTTCTTAATTATTATGTATTGGATTTGATGCAATACTAGCATCAAATACGGATTTCTATCAAATAATACTTTGTGAAAATAATTTATATTATTATGTATCGTATAATATCTGATGTAACGGCCTTTTTCGTATTATGAATGAAACAGACTGATATTACGTTATCAGTAAACCCAGTTATTAGTAGCATAAATTATTTCAAGTAATATATTCTATATTTCTATCAATCTTTTGAAAAAATAAGGTACAGGCTTCGTTAATAAATTTGTGTTGAAATAATTTACAACACTCGAAACAGATTTCGTCGATTTCAGTTAGGCGAAATATAAATTTTAACTTCTTAATTTCTTCAATATTTTAATACTATAAAGTCATTACTAAAATTCAAGATGGATTAATTCTCGTATCCGATTATTCATTAGGTCTCTTTCCAATCTTCCCTCAAGCCATGTATTGAAATACCGTGCCATTAAACTATTTTTGATAAAACATAATTATATATGTCTCATCGAAAATAATAAAGCTTAGTAAGTGAATGGGAAATCGACCTATTCAAGTAGCTATAATATATAATGATTCTATCGCACATTATAATGCTCATAATTAGTTACAACCTAAATTGCATTTTTAAAATAATTACAAAGTTAAAAGTACCTACTGTAACTTGGTCGCTTTTGTATTTATAACATAATTCAGTTCCAATGTTCATCAATTCAGTGTTTTCAGATTACCCCAAGTTTCGCTAAATTACTCATTTTTAATTTTATCTCGATATAATATCATGTTTCTTTTAGGTAAGCATAATATTAAATAAATTATGTAATATCCAGCACATTTTCTTTATTATAACATTTGCGATGTAAGTTTGTTTGAAATTATAAAAGCATTTTTAAATTTCTTGAGATGAAGGGTCAAGACAAACATAGGTACATACGTGTCAACCGGCTCATAAAATATTTCATAGTCTCTATAAACTATAAACATTCGCATGCTATGAATGAGTTTATATTTTTGAAGCAAAAAACTGAAACACCCCAAAAATTTAATTCTGAACACCAGCTTTGAACCCTTATTAATATTTGAAGTTATATAACCTACTTTTAATGTATTAGCAATTATACAATAATTAATAAAACACGATTGTATGTAGATATTATGTAAGTAAATTTAAACCACATAATTAACTAAATACCATTTTTTACGAGTATTAGAGGTGATTTACTGTGTTAACCTAAACAATGAAGATGACAGACCTAGATAAGTATCCTAATAAAGTACATTATGTATTTCATTAAGTTTCTTTTATTTACTAATCCCTTTAACTGTATACAAATGTATATTTAGAGCAAATTTTTTTTTGGTATAAATAGTAAATCACTTGCAACACTTTCATACCCCTGCCGCCAATGGACATCTGCAGCAAACCATGAATTGGACTATAGTCCTACTTATAGTCCTACTATAGAATGACTGTCAGTGATTTGTCCTATTAGTGATGCACGTTATAATTTGGAAGTAGAAATGAGGAGGCTATTATTGTCAGTGTTAATAAATCCATATTATAAGCCGGACGAATAAAACAAGATAGCAACAAAAGTCTCTGGATACTTGTTAGTCCGCCCAAGCTTTTTAAATAAAGAATGTCACCATAAATGAGGGAGAAAATATAATGTTTACCTATCTGGGCTCCAATTCTGCTAAATTAAAAAATAAGTAAAAATCAATTTTAATTATAATATTATACTGAAAAATTGTCCGCACTTCCGTGGAAAAATAGATTTGGAATAAAAAAATTAACAGTAATTATATTACTTTATTTCTTAAAAAAAACATAATTATATTATAATCTTTGTAGGGTAACAATTCTTATAAAAATATTTCAAAAATATAAGTACCTACCTAATAAAAATGCAATATTTCTAATTATTTTAAGTCACTAAAACTTCAAATTTAACATTAATAAAAAAAAAAATTTGCGACACATTTATTTATGACTAATAATGTTAAGGATGTCAATTTGAAGACACATGAGGCGGTTATTGTACAGTATATAAACCAGAAGGGAAATGAACAGAGAATATTGTAAAATGAAATAAAACTAAAAGACCGGGCAGACGTTGTTCTGCCACATATCGTCTCTTATACTTGAATCGATCCCTTGTATTTCCACATCCGGTACTCTTGACTATACATTATCCTACTACACCTTTTGTAAATCCCCATTTCATTAGATCACTTTTACTATGGTGGCGTTTCAATATCTCTAATAGTTTGACTAGTCCCTTGAAGTATAACGATAGCAACACGACCTATAGGATCCAACTGTGCCTGGACACCATACTGGGTACCTCAAAAATATGTCACAATTATTTTATTGAAATTAGTCTAGCTGCTTAGGAGTTCAGTGACAAACACACGTACGTTTTTTCTGTATATTAAGATATTATACTTAAAATATGTGTTTAGTAACAATATAAAAAAATATAAAATTTTTGGTATTTTTTCAATATGGCAACCCAGACCATTGCTTATAAACAAACTTCAGTCTTAACCACTATACCATTTTATAACTCAAACTGTCATACATCTGCAATCTTTTCATGTTTTTTAAAATAACAAAATGATTTCATAATTATTGCAAATCTATGCACACAATTTACTTTAACAATAACAACAATCAGAAATACGTTCTAAAATTAACACTAATTAATAAAATTAAAAAAGAAATATATATTAATTGTAATAATATTTTGTGAAGAAGAAATCAAAACATAATTCATTTTCATAATTCATTCATTCAGATTAAAAAACCTAACTTAAATAATGCCACAGTAACGAACATCTAATCCCTACTTAACATTATAAATGCGAAAGTAACCCTGTCTGTCTGGTACGCTTTTACGCCTAAACCACTGAACCGATTTTGATGAATTTCGGTATGAAGATAGAACTGAACTTGGGAATGGCCATAGGATACTTTTTATCACAAAAAAGTCGCGCGATATAACCGAATTCCACGCGGGCGAAAAACTAGTATACGATATACGGCCGTATGTGCGGTCGTATTTTCAATGCAAATGAAAATTATAAAAAAAAATTTACAAAATGTGAGAAATAATCATAAATTATTTATTACTTACTTATGTTTAACTGAAAATAAAAGGTTTATAATTTTGACTTAAGCATTTAAATACTACATTGTCGGCCTGCTGTGGTGGCGCTAGTGTAGCAGATTTGCTAGAAGATTTTGTTAAACGGAAGTAGGAAACAAGATAAAGAGGGCGCGGCGGACCGGAAGTGACTAGTACGAAACGGAAACGGAAGTCAGTCTTACGATAAAATAGAATGTTTAACAAACGTTTAGTTTCAGCTATTACTTGAAATTTTTTACATATTTACTCAAACTTACATAATATTGCAGGGTTAGATTATATTTACCGCGCCATAAAAATTATTCTGGAAAATAATCGTTAATTAAATCTGTCAATTCTCGTGCTGGTCCAGTGAGTTGTTTGTTATTTACAATCAAAAGCAATTCTTGTAAAGATTTCACCATAGACCTATATTGCTTGACAAAGTGATTGCTTACAGTTTTAGAATTTGTTGGATCATTATCATTTTTATTTTCATCATAAAAGGCCAACGTTTGGTTAAATTCCATGATGCTGTACGCTTCTAAGTATGCGACAAAAGTTGTGTACATCGTATTTATTATGTGATTCTTACTGATGGAAGTGGTGTTTTGTGTCAATTTAAATTTTGGATATTTGTCTCGTTTCTCAATTATTTGATCTGCATTTAGAAATATTTTGCATTTTTTTGATAGATGGTCCAATAATTTACCTGGTTTCAATTTTTTTCTAGTCTTCTTCAAGCTCGTAAGTTGTTCGTCTCCATCACAATCCATGGCATCTAGTCCGTCCCATGACATACTTTTAAGACTCCAGATAATTATATTAAGAATGTCTTCTTCATTGGTGTGAAGCAGATGTTGTACATAAAGTTTTCCTACTAAATGCTGCATAAAAGTTGGTTGAATTCTTTCCAGTATTCTCGATATAGATTCATTTGGTAAAGCTACAAGGAAACCGATATAGTTAAAATTGTTATTACAACAATCTTACAGTGGATATGTTACCGGCAATGTGTAAAATGCAGGTGTTGTATACAATGCCTAGGCAATGTATAGAATGCCGGGGTCGTTTGGGCAATGTATAAAATATTACGAATATGATTTCCCGTTTCATACTTTGCCTAGGCAATGTGTACAATCCCTAGTCATTGTATAGAATGCCAGTTGGTCCATCGGCAATGTGTGAATTAGAACGATTTATACTTTTATTATCTAGTTTTAGGGAAGTACTTGTCAAGTTTTATATAGAGTCGTATTGGGACGGCTCAGAATACTATGACCCAAGTTGGCTGACACAATTTTTAATTTTATTTTCGGATTTCCGACAACTTTTGCTGTACCCTGGGCTGTTTTGATTACTTATACGTTTGACCTTGGCTTTGTGTTTGGATTTGATTGGATTTCATTACGGATGTCGACTTTTGTTTTATCCCTGGATTATTTTGATTGCTTATACGTTGAAAGTGCTAGTAGCTCCCCAGGCCCCCCATATAGAGGTTTAAGTTTAAGAAAGTCAGTGTCGAAAAAGATATTTGGTTTGGTTAGGTTCGTTAGGTCGCTGGTTTAATTCAAGTAAAAGTAGGGACCCTGCGTGAGCGGGGTCCCGTCGACATCTGTGACAGATAATTCTGATTAGAATAAAATTATTTCTTATAATACTCTTTTTTTCTCCAAAAACCATGACCGCGATACTCATATTGAGTTTAACTATAAAAATTTTGCAGCATAATGAAAGCAAGTAAAATAGTCGAAACGCTTTCTCCCTCAGGGGAGGGCCGCCATCACCTTCCTGCTCATCTTTCCCCTTGATAACATACGCTTACTTTACCTACGCTTGCCTTTTACACACATTGCCGACTGTGCATTCGGCATTGTATAGATTGCCTAGGCAAAGTATGAAATTATTATTATTTCATACATTACCTGAACGTTTTTGGCATTCTATACATTGCCTAGGCAATGTATACAATACCTGATTATACACATTGCCGGTAACAGATACAAAAAATCGAATTGTCAAGCGTGATAAAACGTATTATATCATTACATCTCATTACAGTCCCACTGCTGGGCTCGGGTGTCCTCTCAGTGTGAGGGGTACAGGCCATAGTCCACCACGCTGGCCAAGTGCAGATTAGCAGACTTCACACACGTTTGAGAACTTTATGGAGAACTCACAAGTGTGCAGGTTTCCTCACGATGTTTTCTTTCACCGAAGCAAGGGATAATTTAGTTTGTAATAACGTTTTGATAATTAGAAACGCATGCCGCGGGTTAACACTTCGTTCTACAGATACAGGTATACTATTTCTTAGATACTTACGTTGAATAATTTTATAAAAATCTCTGGCAATAACTGCGATAAATTTACTTCTATATGGATAATCAAAACCAGCATGTGCTCCATTCATGTAATATAACTGTATAACAGCATTCATCCACAACTGAAACAAAAGATTGAAATCTAGATGGCCATATTATACACAATTTTCTATCATTCACCTAGTGATTGATCAAATTAAGCAACCCGGAGTGCGGTCAGAAAGTGGATGGGTGACCACTTGTGACAAAATTTATTGGGCGATTCCGTGCTTCGTGACAAGTTACGCTGTCGATTCCAATTATTATCGACTAGCTGACCCGGCGAACTTCGTATCGCCTCAAAAATCAATAAAAAATCAATCATGATAAAAGCCGTTTTGGCGTGATACTCTTTCAAACACACAGACAAACAGAGAAACTTCAATTTTATTATATGTATTGATGATTGATTGATGATTGATTGATTGATTGATTTTTTTTTTTTTTTGTATTTTAGATCCTCAATTTTAATTCAAAGCTAGCTACCCGCCCGCGCTTCACTTTGGTAAAAGCATTGGTATAGCATGTGTAGGTACTTACTCGTATAAAGTTTAGGTATTTTTGGTTCAAAGTTTCTTCCCTGTTTTGTACCCTTTGTAGAGCGAAATTGAAAAATCTGTGAAATTATATTGTAAACAGTATGTTGAGGAAGTTATATTCTCAAAACCACGTTGATATCAATCATGAGTCGCCCGTGAACGATCTTTGAAAAACTCAAATTTTGTACATTCTTTTCACTTTTTTTTATTTTCTTGATCAAATATCGCAAAACCGGGAGACACGTATTCAATTAATTTAAGTAAGGAATATTTGTTATAAATTTGAAACCAATCGGTTGATATTTAAAACAAAATCCATACAAATTTTCGTTGCTTTTTCCTGGAAAACTATAATATTTTCCGAAAAAAAATATAGCCTAGTTTAAGCCCAGACTTAACAGCTATAGAATAAAAAAAGTTTTATTCAAATCCGTTCGGTAGTTTCGGAGATTAGCGTGTACAAACAGACAAACAGACAAACAGACAAACAGACAAACAGACAAACAGACAAACAGACAAACAGACATACAAAAATTTTAAAAATTGTAGATTCGTATTCAGTTACTGTTTTTTAGTCACTCTAGATTAGTTTTTGGTAAATATACTCAATGTACAGACAAATTTATTTTACTGTTTTATTATAGTATAGATATCTGACTTTCATTTATAAAAGTTCCAACACTAGGGTATACCACAAATCCCTTTCCCAATCCACACTGGAGCAGCGTGGTGGAGTAGGAATGCTTCCTCAGTTGTTCCTTCCTTCTCCTCAGAGGCTTGCTAAGTAGGACATTAATAAGTCAAGGCAATGCAACGACAACACTACATATACCAACAATATAAACCAATTATATTGAAGCAGTAGTTTTAACCTTTTCAATATCGTTGCCCGTTTAAACAATAAATAAAAAAAAAATATCGTTACCCCCATAACCTAGAGCAAAACTGATTTTAATCTGCTTTTAAAATGTTATCAAAACTGGCAATGCCAGCAACTTTTTTCTATATATTTTTTTATTTGATCATCCTAACAAATATTAGTTCTTTCGTTACTCCTGTAAAAAAGCTGATATATCCCTTCGGGGGTAACTACCCCAGTTAGGAATCCATGCTTAACTTACCCCCATTATTTTGATACATCGCTCCGGATACTCTAGATGAATATAGTATGCAAAAAGCTTCATTATTGTATGACATAGCGGGGTTATTGCTCCTGATGGAGCTGTATTTTGCCACAACACATATGCTAGGAACGGTTTTTGAGCCCTCGATGGACTCTTTGGGCTACTGCATCTGCAATCAAATTAAGAAGTAATTAAATAGGTAAATTCTTGCTTCTTTTTATCCAGCTGCACCGAAAGAGTGTTGTTTTTCAAGCGTATATATTATTTGCCCGCGGCTTCGCTCGCATGAAATTTCGTCTGCCACATAAGTTTCGTGACCGATCATTTTATTTATATATGAAACGGAGCGTTTATTTACTGACCAAGATGGCGAATGCGATTTGTTTGTCAGTGCCTTTAGCATTTGACGAAATACTCCATAGGTAATCCGAATTTTGTGGATTTATGTTGTCAACTCGAAATAAAAAAAAAATATGTTTTGTTATTCGTATAAGGTTTTGATCGGGTCTACCGTACCCCTTGACGAAATTATTAATATAGATGTAGGTATATATACGAATATATACATGTCATTTTCCTTGGCACGCGCTACAACCTAAGGGTCTGGAGTCAGGCCACATTGATCGACGCCCTTTCGCATTTTGCCGACTGAAAAGGAATACACTTATACGCATGCCGATCGCCCGCTTACGGAGCCGTTCGCATCCGTACGCAGTCGTAAGGTGCCGTATAGCTCGATCCGCATTACTACAGTATATAAAATTACAGTAAATCCTGTTGGCCACAGACTTTATCATCATTTTAATCATTACATTATTTACAATGGATTTATCTAAATTTTTGAACCTATAAACCTATAATTGGGACAAAATATATCCTATGTCTAAGAGCTCGAAGAACTTACAAACAACCAAACATCTTAAAAAGTTTCACATTTATAATATTAGTATTGTGTTATCATTCTGTATTTTTTATACTGTGGTACACCTTTTATACTACATTGATATTTACTACTACTATTGATATTGATATTTGATACTAATAATATTTTTTTACCTGGCATCCCATAGCGCCATATCTGTTTGTATCAAATAGATGATAGTTTCCAAAACCAACATGCATCGTTCAATTCTCTCATTTCTACCTAGTAGTTCCAACAATTGTAAGTTTTCGTTCTTCCAATGTAAATGTTTAACTCCTTCATCAATATTTGCTATTTCGTTTTCTTCAATCATTGTGCCATCTTTACTTTCCATACTTATTTCATATACTAATCTGCTAAAACAGTGAGATATAATCCCTTCTCCGCTACTGTATACTGTTCTATGAGATAATTCTTTTGAGTCCATTGGAGATATAAGAAAATCTTTATAACAACCTCTAATATCATTTTCGAAGCAAGGTGGATGCGTCAGAAAATGCATCATCAGTGTACTTTGACACTTTCTCAAAAGATATTCTATTGGGTATCCAGAATCGAAAACTTCACGTGCATTCTGAAATAAAAAAAAACAAAATTGAAATCAGCTATACACTCATAGCCCCACACTAGGATTCCCACTGTCGTGGGTGCCATGGACAACACAGCAACATACAAACATTACACCCAGACCGACAACAGAAATATAATATATCCATTAATTAATAAATGAACATATTATATTCATTATTTACATTTCGAACATACTAGGCGTCGAACCCAGGGCCCTTTGAACAGCGATCCGGCATGGTAAATTCGTAATCACTGCACCATACGAGTCGTAAAAAAAAAAATGTATCAGTTACGACTATTAGTGTGGTGCCTGTATGGAAGTTTGAATATCTATTAGAATTTTAAATTCTCGTGAAATATAACAGCATAATACATTAAATATTACTCTAATGTAACTGTAAAAATCTGATGAATATACCCCAATATATACGTAAACATTTTATAGGGATCTTTCTTTTCATGTTCTTTTTATTGATTGTATTTGCTATAAGGTAAAGTGGGGTAAGACTAACACACGGGGCAAGACTAACACTGTCTATTATCTCGATATGTATAGCCTAAATACGAAATTCTTCCAGACTGTAAGATAGAACAAACGTAAAATTGTTCTCGGCTAAAACACACACATATCGTTTCTTCAAGTGCATATCGAGATAATAGACAGTGTTAGTCTTGCCCCGTGTGTTAGTCTTACCCCACCTTACCTTATATGTAAAAACGTAAACTACTTAAAACTACGTAATACTACTGGTAACGTAACTACTTGAACGGCCCCTGTAATATGTTTAATCAGAATGAGGACAGTACTTTAGAGTACCTACATACTTCATAAATGATAGTACATTTTGATATAAGTGTGCTATGTTAGTAACTACATACGATTGTATAAAATGCGTCGCATTATCGGCACGATAAAAAATACGTTATTATTACATAAAATTTAGTATTACACGGATAAGTTTAAAATGCTTTGCGGCCACAGTATAATTTGTAATGTTGTACCAATTTAAATTCACTGGCTTAAATTATACCTAGCACTTGCGCTGTATGTAATGTAAAATACAAAGCACATGTATTCAACATATGGGATTATGGACCTAAAAATGAGGAAATCCAATCGACTTTATTAGCAAGTATAGTAGAAATACATTATATTACTGCAAAGTTGTAACATACCAGTCTGCTTAATTATCAAGGTTATTATGTTCCAGCTTTATTTATGTAGGTACTTGTCTTAGTATCAACAAGTGGATATTTTATACAGTATTTTTGTGGAATCATAAAATAATTCCTCTAATTCAAATAATAAAAGCAAATGGGCTACAATTGCCCACTAAATTTAAAATGGTTATTTGGTATAATATAATGTGTTTAATTTCACATTATTTTAACTTTTGGTGTTATATTGGTGACAATCAACTAATATGTTCCCATTTTTAAGTAAACAAATAACACCATAAATTATGTTTTTTGATTTTCCTAAATTCTTATTTACCATATTCTTATTCTTATTGACATATTGAACATTCTACAGTACCAGAATACACTTATACAAGAGGCGACTATCTGCCCTCAGGGCTAGTAAAATGTAATACTTCTTCAAACTTTAAGAGAGACAAATTCTAAAAATAAAAAACTAGGCTACTAATATTTAGTTACTAACTTGACTAAGCTGCACAATTTGTACTAACTTGGTCCTCAACTCTTCACTAATGAATTAATAAAATCTAATATTCTCAGGTACACCTATTACTAAAAAAAACTTATATGTGCTGAGCACACATTCATCCTATGGTATTCCATTTACCCATCTGCCATTTAGCTCTTCATTAGTTTAAAAATCAGACGACTTACCATTATTATTTCCACAATTTTCCTCAACACATTTGCAGACAAATAATGGCTTGGGGTAGTACACACTAGACATATTTCCAGTGCTTCGTGCCAGGCACTTTTGTTATATTCTAGTAGAAAGGTTTGTTCTGCTGCTTTAGATATTTGTCTTATCTTTGCCTGAAAAATAGCATAGTAGTGATTTCCTCACATTAAGACTACAGTGGGTACAAACAATGATTGAAAATTTTAATATAAAATTTATAATTCTTATAAGATACTTTCAATTGTTGTTAAATACTTCATCATATTCAATCTTTAAAAAGTATTTAACTCAATCTAAGGCTTTGTCTACAAGAAACTTCTCATAAAATCTATTAGATTCATCACAAGAGAATTTACTTTTAGAATCAAAGTTAACACCCCGTTTTTGGGTTACCAAAAACAATTATTATTTCCTTATTTGAAACCAACTTCAATATGCATTTTTCATTATCATCTAAATAAAAAAAGGAACACTTACATTTTTATCACCATGATTACACATATTATTGATACAATCTGGTACATATATCAGCTGAAATCTTTTTTTATAGTCCTGGTATGCATCATACGATACTTTTTTACAGGCTTTCATAAAATTATAATTATTATCCTGTGAAGTATTTTGTGAACTTGTAGAGAGTTTGTTTTCAATTTGTTCTTCATTATTGTTTAGTTGGCTTGGTCGTTTTAGATTTAATGGCCTTTTATTCGGACTTATCCTAGAGCCTGAGGCCATCGTTTATTTCAAAATTAAATTAAAATTAAACACTTTTAACCACATAGATAATAAGATAATAAGCCGGACAAAGCCACAAAAGGAAACACGGCACATACCACGACAACGAGAAACAAACAGGAAAATGTTATGCTATATTGTAATCATTATTATCATATTTTATTATTTTCGTTATCACGTCACTATCCTATCCAAAACACTCAAATAATAAAAAATAAAAATAGGCAG
>LGAG01000501.1:84371-94678 GCA_001278395.1 Lerema accius
TTTTGTTTGACTTTTAAGTATTGACAGGAAATTATCGTGTTTCGGACTGTGGGAGTATAGTGTTCTGTGATTTCGGATGTTGCAGATAGAAAGTCCACGAACGCAATAGACAGAAAATCACGGTCACATGAATGGACTGGATGAATAACTTGTTTATAGTATAATAATAATGTAACTTAAAATTTTCAAGCGATTAATCATTGTAAACAACTTCGTCAAAATTGGCATCAAATGAGTTCCCAGCGAGTTTAATGCTTTAATAGAAACTTATTAATCTCAAAATTCAAAATCATTTCTTCATATAGGCTCAGATTAGAAAATAGTTAATAAGTAGCAATGACACACGTATGCACGGCATTTTTGTAAATCTACTCCCGTTTCGTAAAGATGCTTTAAAGTGAAGGAGAAAAAACAGGGAACGAAAGAATTCGTGAATTCATGCATTAATCATAAATTATATATCTAAGTTTTTACAAATAATTTAATTTGCGTCGTCACGGGCAAAGGTTACTTGGGAGGAGGTACATATATACATAGACAGTAGGTTAGCCAAAGACTACTATGATTAGCAACAGACAGACAAGTAAAAGTGACATTGTCAATAACAAACTGACAATGACAGTTTCAATAAAGTCAAATCTCAAGATTAAGTTGAATTTTTGAATTGAAATGGTATGGAGGGTATGTTTACGCAATCCTGTATTATTAAACTTTAAAAATCAATTGTTCAACGGATTAAATTCATCAAAAATGCCTTATTACGCAGTCGCGAAGGGGCGAGCAGCAGGAATTTTTATGACTTGGCCGGATTGTGAAGCGCAGGTCAAAGGATTTCCCGGAGCCAGGTATAAAAAGTTTAATACAGTTGATGAGGCGCAAAATTTTATTTCCACTGAGGGTGGGAGCGTAGCCCCAAAGCAGAAAAGAACTAGTTTACAAAATAGTTTTTCGAACCAAAACAATAAACGATCTTACAATACATCGTCAACTTCATACAAAGAAAAAGACGATGTCCCGAAAAAGAAATCGAAAACTAAACGCCAAAAACACAGTGGCAGCGATTCCGATGCATCTTATGAATCGGACGACTTGAATACAATAATTTGCAAGCAGATGGATGATATTGAAAAAAGGTTGAAGGGGTTCGAGAAGGGTGTGGATAAGATTATAAAGAAAAACACTGTTACAACCAAAGGACGTAAGTCTATTTTGATCGAACCGCAAAGAAACCATTCAGTTGGGTTATCTGAAGATAGCGATGGTTACGTGCAGGTCTACACAGATGGGGCTTGTTCAGGGAATGGTAGGAATGGTGCTAAAGCCGGTCTGGGCGTGTACTGGGGGAACAATCACCCTTGGAACACAAGTGAGCCAGTAGCTGGCCGGGCGACCAATAACTGTGGGGAAATACAAGCGGCTACCTGTGCTATTAAGACTGCTCTGCAAAATGGTGTGAAAAAGTTGAGCATCAACACAGACTCGAAGTTTCTTATCAATTCTGTCACCAAATGGATACCAGGTTAATATGAAACAGTATTCTATACTGCTTTCTGTGTTGTAGTTTACTTTTCTAAGCTTCTAACAAGCCTGAGGTGATAAAAGGTTAAAGTTTTAGCTTTTTACTGCTGAATTATGAAGAGTTGTAACCCTACTGATTTGTTTACTACTGCCAAATGGTCACTAGCCATGTCTTCAAGGGACTAGTTATTTTATTACCGATTTAATTTTTTTCGTAGTGTTATTAAGTATGTTTTTTTAATGACACTACCTCTATAGGCAAAATAGTTTTATCATACCATCATTGGAAAAACTTTGTATATTTAATAATAAATGCTTCTATTGTAGGTTGGAAGCGAAAAGGATGGAAACTTCAGTCTGGTGAGCCTGTCAAGAATGAAATTGATTTTAAGGAATTGGATTTGCTGCAAAATCAACTTCATATCAAGTGGAATTATGTAGAAGCCCATCAAGGTATTCACGGTAATGAAATGGCTGATCAGCTTGCAAAAGCTGGTGCCGCCAGGTACAACAAATAATTATGCTGCAACTAAAGATGAAACTGTATATTGTTGAATGTGATTGTTATCTATTCTTAATTTTAAGCAAAGTTTTGGTCCATTTATGTATGATTATTATTTTAATTTGGATAATCTGATTTGGCTCAAGCCTTTACTTCATATTTTCTCTGCGATTTCTAAAAATCACATTTTGAGTATTCTTTGAATTCATAAATTATTAATACTGCATAAAGAATGTTGCCACTTAACTGTTACCTACTAACTTGTCTAGAGGATGGTTTATTGAAAATGGCTATATCTTTCCATTTGATGATTAAAGTTTTAATGACAATAACTTTATATGTTACTGCTGGACAGTAGAGTTAAACTGTTTTCACTGATTTTCTTTTGTTACTATAAAACTGATATGACTGACTGTGTTTCATTATTTTATTCTTCTTTACTGTTTTTCTTAATTTCTTCTATATAATATGCGTTTCCATATTCAAACATTGTTCTTTTCACATCTTTTATTTATGTACCTGTTATGTGTTAATTGACATTTACTGCATTTTATTGTTATTAAGGTTAGAACAAGTTTAAAAATAAATCTATGATTAATTAAGAAATGAAGACTGAAGATTTTCTTAATTGTAATGAATAAAAATGGTTGACAGTAGTTATGTATTTTTTTGGTACACAGTCACATAAATGGAAAATCTTCCTTGTCCTACACATTATGGAAAACTAACAAAATATCGAAATTTAGGGTATCAATAGAATTTGGCAAGTCTTCAGGGCAAGTACGGATTTATGCTCTATACAATTTAGCTTTCAATGGATAATATGTACACACAATTTTCAGCAATAACAAAAATGTAGGATGAGTAAAAATTTGATTGTAATCATCATTGTCCAATTGCAATATGCTAATTTCTCAAAGCAGTGCAATAAACTGATGTGTGAGAGAATGAAATTAATTTCTGTATCACGTGTTCATAGGCGATGGTGACCACTTTCCGTCAGGTGGCCCGTCTGCTTCGTTCGTCAGCCCTTCAGTTAATTAAAAAAAATACATACTATTTCTTAGAATCAGTAAAAACAAAAAGTGTATAGATGACTTTGTAAAATAAAAATTGTTTTAGTTCCGAAGTTGTCTTTATTGAAACTGAAACATTTCGTAATTATACAGAAAGCTTTACACAGCCTCTGTACCAGTTATTACACTACGTAAATCACTACATAAAAATATGTATTTCTAATGACTTAATAAGATAAAAGCTAATAATAAGTATGACATTGATGAATTTTATTTACACACTGATAATGACTTGTGAAAAAGCCAGATGCACTCTTAGTTGAGAATCCCAACTTAGTATTGGTAATGTAGTAAACAATTATTTACTCACAACAAATCGAATTATTTTCAACAAAAATTTAGACAATATTGAAAAAAGCATCGACCCTGTAGCCCAGTTATTACTGACTATCACAGAGCAGACCTATCAACTTCAATCCCGCCCGGAATACACTTATTTGACAGCAACCCCCTTTATTCAATAAAAACCTTTATTGTAATACAATTAAAGCAGATAATTACATGTTATATTTCGATCAAATTCGAAATCTGATAGTAAACAGACTCAAATTCAAAGGGCTTTGGATGGACGCCAACAAGTTATAATTTCACAATGTTATTGGATATCTAACAAATGAATTCAAAACATAAGAATGTTTAATACATCACCATACATACCCATACCTAAATGAATTATTTACAAACATCATAAGAATCGTTAAAATAATATTTCTATATACAAATTACTACTTTTTAACAGTAGCAACACTCCATATAGGTACGCTCGGTACTATAACCTAAATACGTAGATAACTTAAAAGTTATCATGAATTTCTATTAAGATGCAAGATATTTTCTTTCAATCACAGGCTCCAAATGTAACTGCATAATTTATATGAATATACATGTAATATATGTAAATTATACATGTATAAACATGTACAAACGCTACACACGTGTAAATTTTTCGCTACACACATGTAAATTTTTATACATATACATCGAGAGCCGCATGACATTTTTTTTATTTTTTCCAGACCACGACCAGAATAAAAACATAAAAAATGTTTTAATACCAAAACACACAAATGAAAATCTAAAATTAAAATAACCAGTCTTAACATATCAAAAATAACGTCGGAATCTGACTCGGGCATGTTATACATCTTAATTTATTACAGACTATTCTGGACATATACATATAATTATTGACATAATAACTATATTTTCACCAGTAAGCTGTCTTATACATGCACTTACAGGAAAATACTGCTTCAACTGCACTAAATGAATACAGAAAATTTTAAAAATTAAGATAACGGAAATACAATTTAAAAATCTAAAAGTTCAATGAAATTAAAATTATCCAGTTTGTAATTTTTTTAATGGTACATTATATACTATGCAAATCAAACAATTATAAATGTGTTAAAAACCCAATAACTTTTCTCACTAATTCTAATATTATCATCGAGTTTATGTACAATATTCATATTTCCTAATTATAACTTCAACACCACAATTTTAGAATTTTCGTTGAAGATGTCACATGCAATAGTTTTCTTTATACTAGTGTCAGTATTTTGTACTCTTTTATCCATAAAACTATTTAATAATGTTTAAGTTATGGATTATATGATTCATTAATAATAATAATTTAACTAAAGCATAAAAAAATCTTTTAACAAGATATTATTTCAACACAAATTTTTCGCAAATAATAACACGAGTGTCGATTCTTAGTCCCTCTAAAACGACGGATTTCTTGTTCAAAATATAATCATCTATTGAAGTAAAACTATTGCAATGTGACATCATTACAAAGCACATATGAAAAATATATACATACTTATTTACCTTGGCAACCTAAATTGCAATAATATTTTATCAAAATCATAACTTTTTTCACTACGTTTATATTTATTACCAACAATTACTGAACACATACCATTAGCAGGTAGTACATAAGTGACTTCACTCCCTAAATCAAAGTATATTTTAACTTTTTTATATACAAACCAATAAATGTACACTCGTACAGACAAACTACATGACCACTTAGAGACACACATATTCATGTCTTATTCACAATAGAATAACCCAAAATAATATCCTATCGTAGAAAATGTAGATTGCACATTTCGACTTTTTTCAATCATGCCCATAATAATTTGAAACAATAATATGTATTTAAATTGTTTAGCGTAAAAACCACAAAAGATTTTTATAGTAATCACAACCTTTATTTTTACGAAGCATATTAAGTTTACGAAATTTATTAAACATTTCTTATGGTGTTATTTTTATTATCATAATATGGTTTATTTGGAAGAATAAATAATATAAGAACTATAATTGTTCTGATGTGTAGATTGACTTTATGTTTATAGTAAAGGGAACAATGGTAAAGGGACAAATTTTTAATACAATCAATTATACTTTGTATGATACCAATATGGAAAGAATAAAAAACGTACGTAATTTAGTCTTTCATAAAACAATTTAATCACACCAAATGATAGAACTCAGATACTGGATTATTTTTGTTTTAGCTTCGCTTTTTATCGATAACAAAAAAACCCGCCCTGGCTTCGCTTCGGTTAAACTTTATATTTCAAGATTACAATTTTATGCAATAAAAAAAATGCCAATCTCTTCGCCATACTTAATTTCATCACAGATGGTTTAGTCTTGAAAAGGTAACAGAAAAACAGAGTTTCGGAATTATTATCATATTAGATAATAGATAGTATGGATTATCTTGTATTGGAAGACTGACATAGAAAGACATTGAATTTAAAGCATTCAAAATTGAGCTTTATACAGTCTTCCTTACGGTCGACTATCGTACATTTACGCGACACTGACACAACCGAATGTTAAACAAATTACACAGTTATAAAAGTTATAAACGAACACTTTTTTATCAATCGAATTAGAGTGGAGTCGACACCAAACTTTATAATTTAAGAATACCATATACACAATAGTGATGTAACGAATGCCATATTTTTAACATTCGCGAATGCGAATGCGAATGCGAGTATCTGCCACCGACATTCGCGAATGCGAATATTCAGTATTTCCTTTAAATTTAGCAAAAAGTTAGTATTAAAACTTTCGTTTTAAAGGATTTAATAGATCGTCGGTTAAATAGAAAGGTGACATAATTCAAAATTTTTCAAAAACGAGATTATTATTGAAAACGAGTCTTTTGGCAACGTTCTATCATATTATGGATAAAAGACATTTCCTGTAAGCATACTAAATGTCGCAAGTATCGTTTTGGCATTTTGTAGTCAAAAGTCTTATGAAAAAAAACGTCACTTTGCCACTTGCAACACGTCGATGAAAACGTCATGTTCAATTTTAAAGAATAGTGTCATCTCTCAGAATACTGCGTGAAGAGAACAACATTTTTATAGAGAAAAATGGAATTTTTCGAAAAGTGTCAATTTTTTTTATTAATTGTGGTCGTAATTTATACACAAAAATGATTAATTTTGAAATACGACCACAAAATTTGTTTAATTATGAAGAAAAATTACATTTCTTGCTAGAACTGCCCTTTCTTTTAAATTATTAATAAAACTAAATACTTTATCTTAAAATTTACGCAAATACCTAAAAAATTATATAACACTTATAATACTACTGAACTTTGAGAAATATATCAAAATTTAAATAGTAAAAAACTTTAAATGGCCGTAGGTACCTACTGTAAAATTTTTGTTTTAGGATTAAGTCACCTTTCTGTTTAACCGACGAGATGATAAAATAAAGGATGATAATGTGAACCGGAATCGTAAAGTTGTAGTCGATCAAACCGGAATTTAAAATAAATAATAATTGGCAGTAGATCAGTTTTGGGGCTCAGACCGGAATGAATCGATTAAGAGGTTAAGTTAGTATTTCTTGAAATTAAAAACATAAAAAATAAACGGATTTTGTATTTATTAACCTATTATCATAGCCAAATTGTTTTTTTTCTGATAATCGTTATTCGCAAAACATTCGCAAGAAATTCTGCGAATGCGAATGCGAATACGAATATGTAAAAACATGCGAATATTCGCGAATGCGAATGCGAATGCGAATATTCGTTACATCACTAATACACAATCCCACGTTTAAAATACAAAAATGTTACTTTGATAATTTACAGACACAAACCATTTGTTCACTAATTCTATTCAAAATATACCAATTTCACTCATCACTACACAGTTACGTTCTATGTCAAATGTCACTTGTAAGTCACTTGTCATCGTCATCTGAAGATGTCAAGTCTATGAATTGTGGTCTGTCTCAGGAGAAGTATTGTATAGTCTGTGACCGTCTCGGGGGCGTGACGAGGGGGCTAGTGTTGGAAGCCCCAACGATCAGGTACCCTCCAGATGTCACCACTTTCTTTGCTGCAACTTCATCGTTATTTATCATCTGAAAAGAAAAATTCGTAACTATTAAAGGAAGTAAGTAAGCTTTAAGTTGAGTAGTTTGGACAATTAATTAGCCATTAACACATACTGAATTAGGTTTATGGATGATATAGGTCTCCATTTATACCTATCACTACCTAGTGGCGTATTTTAGACGGACCCCATAAAAAAGATATTTGGAGGTCCCACAGAGTACTTCAGAGTCCCAAAACAATTTGCAAACACAATGCAATCCTGCAAAATCATTAATCAAAGGTGATGATGAACAAAACAACTTACATTAACAGATTTGTTGATGATGATGGGCATCTGTGACGGTAAGGGCTGCCCAGATATGGGCTGCGTCTGTCCCTGAGATGGCTTGTACGTGCCCACACACTTCATTGTTGTGTTCCCGCTACGGTCTTCTACCATACTCACTGTAACAATTAATACACATGCTTTAGACTTCTGTATTTAACTCTCTTTTATGTGACTATACCTCGTTTATTTCGTCGTGATTTAAAAAGTAAACAGTCTTGGCACTACTTTTATTTATTTTATTAATTAAAAAAAATATTTACAGGTATACAGAAATTTATTTTAACATTAAATTATTGTTCATTCTTTCATTCCTTTTAATTTGTGTCTGTCTTATTTTTAAATCGATAATTCCAATAAAAAGTCACTGTAAGATTGTTCACTTTTTAAATCACGACGAAAAAAACGAGGTATAGATTCAAGCGATCATGCACATTAGGAAGTATAAACACACTTTGATATTTCAAAAAGTTACACAATAATATCTAAGCCAATATTACATTACCGTACCTATGATGGATTTGGGCGCTGGTTGAGGCAGTTGTTGATCTTGGTTGAACATCCTCTGCATTGGTGCTTTACTTAGCGCCGGTGCGGCCGTGGTTTTCTATAATACATCATTATGGAGTACGTTAAAATAATCAGCGTCCTATATAATAATTTCTCATGTAGAAAACAATATACACCATTATCATTCTCACAAGGGATGAATGATAAAATGTGCTAAGGAAAAGGACATGCATACATACAGACGTTCAATAAACATTCCTTTTCGCGCAGTGGCGTAATTATGTTTCCATGCAACAGACATGCAGGGTGAAATGCGTTTCGGAAACTCCAAGAAAATTTGAAGAATAACTTTAATTAATTAACCATTGTTCAACAATGAATTTTTTTTTTCATATTTATCTTCTACCTATGCCGTTTTTCTATAACACTAGTCATAACAGATAATTTAAGCAAAATAGCCATGCAACTCCGTCAAAATATACATGTATAAATATATTGTGTCCTATATCATTCTTAAGCATACACAATTTATTACTTTAAAATCATAATGTATTATCTAATAATATTTGGAGTGGCATATTTATACTTATACATTTTTGTCAACTCTACCAAAAAGTTATTGCTAAATAACATAACGTAATTACATAATTATAATTGAAATAATAAATCGAAAACAAAAGACCACTATAAGATGAGACTAGTAACTCATTGGTTATATAAAGAGACAAAAGTCAAATACTAATAGATGGAAACTTACTGGGAGATTCTCAGAAGGTGACTGTATCCTATTATTAACGCAATTGGATTCTGAGTCTGAATTTGTGTTGCTATCCTGTAAAGTTCAATTACATATATAATTATCATAATATACATTCTATGATACACAAATCGTTTTGTGAAACACTTTAAAAGTTAAAGGATGCAGGTTTATGATGAGATGTGTGATGATTATGATGATGATGATGATAAATGACCCATAGAACGCAAGCACAAATAATTTTCTTTGCTGCAAGATGCCGACTTGTGCAAAAAGCGATTAGGCATTACATTACTAAACTAAGACTTATACTTAAAATAAATAAACATATTATAGATATTTATGGCAAATAATTACTATTGCCCCAGCGTTAGTACTGCACATAGCGGTGTATTATCACTTCATGCATATGTATGTGCAACATCTGTGAACTAGACTAGACAACATTTTATTATCTGTGAAAACATATAGACCTTCAAAACGAACCCATAATTAATTAATTCGATTATCTTAATATATAAAAACACAGCGTACGTGTGTATGTCACTGAACTCCTCCTAAACAGCTAGGCCAAGTGTAATAAAAATTGTGAGGTATTTTAGAGGGAACAAGTATGGTTTCGAGGCATAGTTGGACCCGGCAGTTGGTACTGATGTCGAGATACTCCAAGGGATACCCGCCAAACTATTAGGGTTATTGAAACGCCGGCATAGCAATAGTTTTCCGATATGCTAAGTATTAAATATATGTTTACATAAATTGTAAATCGGGAGTATCAATATAACACTTATGGAATAACCAAACCATATGCCGCAGAACGAACTATGCCCGGTCTTCTACGTTACATAAATAAAATCACTCGATAGAACTTAAAACGGTTGTATTCATTCATTAAGTCATTGTCCCGAACAGGTGAAAAGATATAGCAAAAACATAGTAGAGGCGATTTAAAGATACGTGCGCGTAGTTTACGTGCGTGTTCGTTACCTGTCCGCGTTGCTGCATACAGATAGCGTAATGTTGCGACCAGTGCGCGCGCTGACACCCGTAGTCGCAGTACGACGTGTTCCAGCAACAGTAGAATTGGGCTTCTTGACTACAGTTTGCACACCTAAACAAAAATACTAATATGTTGTGTGTGATCAAACTAAGAGAAATTTTATTCGAGTGTTGGATCGCTTGGAATCGAAGTGGGGACCTCTTGAATGGTAGTTCAGTGTAGCAAT
>LGAG01000501.1:96562-107350 GCA_001278395.1 Lerema accius
TAGTAAATGATATTTTAACACGTTAACTAACGCGCTAGGACGCAGTAGCACGTACTATAGTTATGTTTGAACTCGTCGATACTAAATGTTTTTTAACACGTTAACTAACGCGCTAGGACGCAGTAGCACGTACCGTGGTTATGTTTGAGCTCGTCGATTTCCTGCTGGTGGCGCCACCTGGTCTCCTCCAGCTGCAGTTTGAGGCCAGTGACCTGCGCCGTCGGCTCGTCTATCCTCTCTATAGTGTCCTCTATTATCGTGCGGAAGAAATCTGTCAACTGTCAACAAACATGCTTCAAGTTAATAAATTTTATTATCGTAGCAAAAATATGTTAAGTGATTATTTTTATAGTTGTCCAGGGTGAAGTAAATGTCACTGGAAAATACCTTAAACCAGATAGTGGAAAGTGAATAACCTAACTTTTTTAAATTTTAATAGTTTCTTGAATTATACTAAATTGTTTCTGACAAGACATCAATTACAGTTGATCAAAGTGTATAAATAATGGGGTCAAACATAAACGTTTACTTTGTGTCCGCATTCATTCCCTCTATTCAGTTATTCTATTTCCCTCTACACTAATTTTATCCCCCTGTATACTGGGGTTGACAGTTTATCTCAAACATAACACATTAGGATTAAAGATAAGAAGACAAGCTAAACCACCCTTTTCCAGCTTGGTGAACTATGCCTTGTACCGCTCACTATGAGAGGAGACCCAAGCCCAGTGGGACAGTTATAGTGATGATGTGATGATGATGACTACAAGATACCGTGATAGCGTTCTGGTTGAGTTTAGCAGTGATAGGCCCGGCCATGGAGGGGGGCGGCACTGGGCCCAGCGGCGCGTTAACGTCCAGTGGATGTAGTAGCGGCTTGTGCTGCAGACGAGGCATCTGGGAGAAACAATGTTCTATTAATTCTATTATAATTATACGGTAATTGTGTAGTTGTTCAAATTAATCGACGACTGTGGACAGAAATATTAATAGCTAACATTATGTAAGGTAATGTATTATGATAAATGGATAAAAAGTGTTTTAAATCAAGGAGAAAATCATAAGATAACAAGTACTAAAATATTAAAACCTTCAAAACCAAATTTTATGCCGATACCTCGCCGCTTTACTGCGCGCGAAAGCGTTAGGTATTATTGTGTGTAAAATTATAAGGCAAAAATCAAATCAATATTTTTATACTAAGAAAACTTATTTTGTAACGTCGCAATACATCAAGGCGACAATGTATAAACAATCTGTCAAATATAATGTGTATCAGGCCACACACAATTGAGTGCCATAATCACCATAATAATAGAATAAAAAATATATAATCAAAGCCCATATTACTTAATTACTCACTTCACCAACAGCACCACTATTATCTTCACTAGCAGGTCTATTCAATGTGAGTGTAGCCGATGTTTGTACGAGCGGCTGTAGGGGCGGCACCGCAACTTGCGGCGATGATATGTTGGCGGTCGGTACATTAGACTGCGCAGACTTGTTGGCGCTGGCGTACACTGGTCCCGTCGGCCCGTTGGCTGACGGCATTATGGCCGGCGGACCTGTACGGTCTATGGTGCCTAGGCCGTTTAGCAGAGGTGTTGGCGAGTCCTCCTGGAAAGAACATTATGAACTATTTAATGAAGTTGAGGCAAGAATTATATGAAATAGTGGTGAACGAATCGGTATAGGGCGATTTATTGTCCGTCTGTCTGTCTGTCTGTACGGACTCTGTCTGTCTGTCTATACAAATGATATCACGGGAACGTACGTATGTACGTTATATAATGGGGCCTGCTCCAGAGTACTTTTCTTTTAGTAAAAGCATCTTGTTCCTGCGTGATAGGAAGTACAAGGTCTACCGAAGCAAAGCTAAGGCGGGCCACCAGTTAACTACAAAATACTCACATCTAAAACATCTAAACCTCCAACCGACATGATAGGTTGCAAGCTGAACGTCCACTGTCC
The DNA here is from genome assembly GCA_001278395.1 of Lerema accius. Classification (NCBI taxonomy): domain Eukaryota; kingdom Metazoa; phylum Arthropoda; class Insecta; order Lepidoptera; family Hesperiidae; genus Lerema; species Lerema accius. Next base: position 98,537 of record LGAG01000501.1, read on the forward strand.
GTTAACTGAGGTAATTAATGGCACTGTATGGACACTATGCAGCGTCGTCGGTAGTGGCCCGGGCGGGAACGTCTGCAGTGACGGGTTGGTCGACGTCACGGACACGACTGTCACGCTGGCCGGGACAGATGTGGGCTGTGACGACGGTATCAACACTTGCGCCGGTGTCAACATCGATTGGGAAGCCGGGTTCATTATCACTGAATCTATAAAAGAAATAGGTTATATTTAACTTCTTTTGTGTCAATGACTAAAAAATAAATTAGGTCCCGCTTTTTATAGTCTCCGAAAACACGGGGAAAACGCATTTTTTATTAATGAAACTGTAATTGATCGAGATTTTGCACTAAGAATCCCAAACTTATAATTTTCATCACAACTAGAGACGTCGTTTTCTCAAACCTAGTTACATAATAATATACAAGAATTGCTGACTGACTGGCTGAATAAAGAGAATGTCATATTGTATTTCATATATAATATAAAGTCAATTCAAGCAAATTTACTGACTGTATCATAAAAATTAACTTACTATTGGTCGTCACAACGGTCACATTAGGCCGCGAAACAGGTACTGTAGAGTTTCCGTTGATTGTGACTGGACGCGTCATTCTTATGGGGGCTTGTGTCACCGGCGGCTGTATAGGAATATACACCATAGAGTTCTTACTATTCAACTCTGACCTCCCATCTTCCCCTTTCTTCTGCTGCGGGTAAGTTTTCTTCGCCCTACTCTTTGGTTCCGCTGTTTTAGCCGGCTTACGACTCGCCGGCCCAGCCGTTATCTTATTTATCCTCACTTCTCGAAGATTCGATGCCGCATGTGAAGTCGAAACCGGCCTCAGCCTAAACGATTTCATCAAATGCAACTTTTCTACTTGTCTGTCTGCATCGTCAAAGTCCATCGGTTCAGTCTTTATTTCCACTTCAACAGTGTCGTTACTTTTAGTTCCAGTTTTGTCCGCAGGCGGCGTGGAAGGCATGCGGGCGAATGCGCAAACACCCACTTTTCCTACTAACGATTGATCGGTATCAGTTCTAAGCTTATTCAGTTTCGTCACTGCTTCCTTCATATTTCGCACGGTGTCTGTACTTGTTGGTGTGAATATGGAATCTTTATTACTCTCTACCACTTTATAAGTATCTCCTTTTCCATTTTCACTTGATTGCGGGCTAGAAAGACTCCTTACACTACTGATAGTAGGAAGCCCACTCAATGAGCCTCTCTTTGAACTCTCTCTAGCTATAACAGCTAAACTAGTATTATCTTCGTCGAATATTACGTTTTCTTTTATTGTTTTTGGACTTGCTATCGAATTACGTTTTGCAGTTGGGTTTTTTTCACTATGTATATTGCCTATAGTCTCCTTATATTTAGGAGTAGTAGACTTAGTTTTGTCTTTATTTATTTTACCATTAGTATCTTTGAGTTTCTCACTATCTGCTGATTTAGTATTGCTGTTTTCCTTGGATTTAGTAGACTCTTTAGATTTCGTAGTGTTGTTTTCTTTGCTTTCTTCAGCATCCTTAGACCGTGTATTCTTAACTTTTTCTCCTTCAACTTTACAGTTACTTTCTTTGTGATCACCATTTTCCTTGGATTTTGATATTTCATTATCACCCAATTTTTCATCTACCTTCATTGTGTCATCCATTGTTTTCCGTTTTTCAGTTTCATCGACAACATCACTAATTTTTTTTTCATCATCTTTCTGTACTATTGATATTTCAGTAACACTTGTATTCAAAGACTTGTTTCTCGAATTCCTAAGTTTGTGTGGCTTTTCTTTTTCTTGTTTTTCTTTATCGACACTTTTCTTCTTTGCTATCCTCAACACTCTTAGTTTCAATGGAGTAGTTTTTACAGGACTATTTTTATCCTTTGGCGAACTAGTTTTAAAAGTTTTAGTGGCTTTCAAGATCATTTTAATAGGTGGACGTTTATTTTCTGTCAACGAGTTATCTGATGAATTCTTATCATCTTCAGGTACAATTGACATAACAGTATCTTCGGAAATTTGTTCCTTTTCTACTTTTTTTTCGGGTATTTCTACAGATAGTTTATCTTTCAGATCTTTAGTTTCTGTCTGTGTCTTTTCAGTCACTGATTGTATATCTGGTGACGGTACATTTTCTACGCATTTTCTTTTCTCTTTTGGACCTTCCATAATAGTTATAACGGCTTCTTCCATTTCTGATCTACGACGTTTCCTTGACTCAGTTTCCTTTTGTGCATCTACAACTTCTGTTGGAGTTAATGATACATCTCTGCGAAATACAAACAAAATCATATGATTATTTTAAAAAATGCAGAATAAATGGATGGTTTATAAGGATGCAATGTAGAATTTTCGATGTATCTTCATCTACTAATATTAGTTTTAGACAAAACTAACTGCAAACTTACTTGTCTATGGAGAAATCTTCAACCATAGCAATTTCAGCTCCGTCTGCCATTTTGCGTGGTTGCGATTTTGTATCCTCAGTATCACTAATTTCACTAAAACAATATTTAAAAGGATATTAAGTCTACAGGTATTTTGAATAAATTCACAAACTTGCAGATTTAATAAAATAGTCATTATCAGCAAACATCACTAACGCGTTGCCGGTCACAAAAGAAGCAAAACTTATATACTATTATTTTCATATACGTACTATCATATCGATAAAAACGAATTACCAAAACAAAAAAAAATATTGATATATGAACTTTATTTTACATTTTATCAAATTGCTGTATCTAATAACTGTTGTAATTTTCTAGTTACATCATAATTCTTGTGAATTTATTATATTTCACTCACCCATCATTACTGGAGCTCTTTGATCCTTTAGAACTGGATCTGCTTTTATTTTTGGCCAATTTAGGCGTAGACTTATCTTTGATCGGCGCTTTAATTTCCCCTTCGAAAGATGGTACCTGAAATGGCACAAGAAAACGCGTATTTAAAGTAATAACACATCATTTCCTCCTATCTCTTTTATATACTAATTAAAAACTTGTATCAAATTCGATAAATAATTTATATACGACATATAATTAAATTACATATTACAGTAAAACTCACCATAATTTTCAACTGTTCAGTAAGTTTTGTTGGATCGAGCTGTGTCTTAAACGGCGGATATACGAATTTTCCATACTTCCTTGATATGTTCCGAATATGTTGCTCAGCTTCCTAGAACATAAATCATAAACATAATGTATATGCAATAATATATATTTTTTCATCAATCACTAATTTTGAAAATTATTCTGACAAAATTATATATGTTATTAAGTTTTAACTTACGATAACTTATTATACTTTTAAAATTTTGTTTTTTTTTTTATGCGACTGCGTCAAAGAGGGTAATATTTTTCGAACGCATGTTTGTATTGTTTGAGTATATCCTTTGATACGCCCTAGAACCTAAACAGCTTGACGCATTTCAACATATAGGTCATAGGTCGTTATTGAATCCATCTCAATCTTGACAGTAATATCGGGTATAATTTATTTAAATACCCCCCTACTTTAAGCAGTTGGGTTTTTATGACTACTAGTTAGTAAAAGAGTAAGACGAAAATGGACAGTCTCCTTTAGCTTTACCTGCATACTATCGAGTATATCCTGTCGCTTGGTCCGGAAGTTGTTGGGGTCCTTCTCGGAGTAGAGGAAGCAGTCCCTGGCCGGCACCCAGGCGCGGTCGTGGGCGCCGAAGAACCTCACGTCCACCAAGCTCGCGCTACTCACTGACATACACTTCGCTGGCCAGTACGGAAACCCTGAAAGGTTCAAATTCAAATCTTTTATTTTGTCTTAGGAACTAATTCATAGCTTACTTAGCTTTGGTAATTGTACCAATATTTGTTATTGGATTATTTCTGACATTTGACTTGTATGGCTCAATTAACGATTACACATCATCATTACCATCATAACACATCACTGTCCCACAGCTGGGATCGGGTCTCCTCTCACAGTATGAAGAGTACAGGTCATAGTCCACTACACTGGCCTCTGCCAACAATGACTATTACACATTAAATCTTCCACTTAACATACCTTTAAGCTTCGCCCACAACAGCATATGAGGCGTGGAGCACACATCCGTGAACCATGTAGGTCTACGACTATGTGCGGCCGAGTAACACTCGGGACAGGCCTCAATCTCTCCCATCTCCGCCTTGCACGAGCGGACCAGCGCACGCGCAGCCGCCGTCAGCTTCGACTGCACTGTAACCACGCCGTCACCTTAGACCGCGGAAACAATCACTTTAGCAGACAAGCGGACATACAAAATATACTTACAATACTTAAATACGTAGTACTGTACACACTACGCTATATACTACTATATAATATATGTAAAGATAGTGTAGCGTATGCGAAATAGAAAAGATCAGTGATCGTAATGCATGCTCTAAATACCCATTTTCAATTCAAATTCACGTGTTTCAATTTATAAAAACATATGCCCTCTACATACCTATACATGCATGCTTTAAATAAAAAATAATATAATGTATATAATTAACCTTAAAATATCAATTTCAACATGCATCACATGCTTCAAATATTTGATGTATTTTTTTTATTTTGCATGCAAAATTTTCGTCTGAATTTGTCTGAATACTAACTGTCAAAACCGCCTCTAATTCCTATGTGAATTTACCTTATACGTAGTAGACATGCTATACTCAACTTGTCTCGTAGTTGATCACGTTAAAATGGTAATAACTTTAACAAACTCACTTGTATTAAAAATGATACTATTATGCAGAATCCATTGCGCATCGGCTAGGAACGCTTCGGTGCTTCCATACAGGCCTTCAGTAATATTTTTCTTCATGACGAGTAAGTCCATGGGATGAACCACGTACTTGTCGTAATCAGGGAATACTGTTCGGTCTACCGGGTGCATAAATGGTTCCACCTGAAAATGAAATATTTTCCATAGATTAACAAAGGCATTAAAAATATTTCTATGCTATCTTAACTAAGTAAAATTTACTTGGAAGTTGGTGATTGCATGAAAGGTTTCTGTGGTGTAAGGTACTTCTGTATCTTATATCAAATCCCCTACTTTGCCTGTTCATTGTATATTATATTGATAACTAATGAAGTCAAGGCGATGAGTCCCTTTTCTTTCAATACACTGAATTATAAAGTATAGGTAACAAGCTGGTTATAAATCCGATGCTTTTGGTACCGATTGATAAGTGATTGTTTGATTAAAAAATTGGTATCCGCTGGTTTACCGGGTAAGATTCGATCAATCTCTAGCGCTGTTACATAAAAATGATAGTGGATTTAACTAGTTATTATTTATTAAAAAAAATAGACACAAGCTCATTACCATACGGTATTGAATTTGATAAGAAGTAAAAAAAACTATTGTGGTAATATTTGATTAATCAAAAAGAGAACTAACCAGAACAGGCCTTTTTTTCTCGAAAACTAAGTTATCACTTAGCTTATTCATTATATTAACTTCCTTTCTGTTTAGACTTTAATAAGTACTCTTCGTCTTAAAAAGATATAACCTACATCGAACCCAAAGGTTAATTTGGTTAATATTTCAACTTATTATTACGACTTATGTCAATTATGGTAATCGAATAGGATAAACAGCGTGTGTAATTGTAAATATAAAACCATTGTAGCGTAAAGCGTTTTCTTGCTCTATATTAAGAGTCGATAATCTTTGTCGGAAGCCAACAACTTTGCCATATGTAGCTACATAATACGAGACCCTGAGTTCAATTCCCGAGCAGGGTAAAGGGGTTTGAACCTTTGTGGCTTAGTATCCGGCCGACATTTTGTTTTTTTTTCAAAATCGCAACGCACGATAATTCCTACAAATATTGATAGGGGACACATATACGAACAAAAAAATATAAGGTACATCATATCCTAAAATGTCTCGTTATAGAGTTATTTGCAATAAAAGATCGATGGAAAGTACTATAATTACCTTGTAGAAACAACGTCTTGAAAGCTTCTACGCACAACTTAGTTGGCAGTGGGTAGTTTCAGTCAAGATTTAACTTGTCAACAAATAATAAAATACATGTACGTATAATTATTATATTAATGAAAAATAATTATTTACAATCAACGCTCACAATGTTGTAGCAATGTGATAATTCAAAAACGTTAACCAACTTTAATGTCAATCATCTTCATGCAATCATCAGTCACCGTAAATTATTCGTCAATCAGAGCAATGACTGCGGTTAGAACAAAACTGTCCGTTTTTTTTGGAAAAAACTCCGTAACGTGACATTTTAGGATATGTTAACCCTTATACTTTTTTGTATGTATAAGTGTCCTCTATCAATATATATATAGGAATTATCGTGCGACGCCATTTTGAAGAAAAAACAAAATGGCGGCCGGACACTAAGCCAGGCTCCATACAAAAATGTTCGATCCCCTTTTACGTGATAAATGTTTGTCATATTATGTCAGTATTACAATGTCATTTGAAGGGAGGTTCTGTTCAATCCTACCCTATAATAGGATAGGTATCCCTATGAATTTGTAGGGTATGAGTATATTAACAATTTTATTTATTTACGCGATACATTTTCCCTCGTGTATATTCTGCTGCAAGAACTCTGCACAAACGATAGTTAACAAATTATGTACAATGAATAAATTGCCCACAAATAAGTTTTTATTGTATAAACGATGTGTGAATAATCTTGGACAGTAGCTTATATGATTATATTATCAACAACGCATTTAAAATTGAGCGTTGACATTTTTACATTATTTTCTTATTTCCAACATTTCATATCATATTATCGCAAATTTCTTATACATATTTTGAAACCGATAATTATATACGCCGTCTCATCCCAACAACTCACTCGATCGTGTTTTCTGTGTAAGTATGTCATCAATATTAATGCCGTGTTCATTTCGAAGAAATTATAGCAATACCGATACTATATCTGCTAATAGGAAAGCACGACATACAAAATGATGATTCGAGAAAAATGCAGCACACACGCGTAATAACATTCGGTGTATGCGTGGCGTTTATTATTAGCGAGGCCTAGAGGGGGACGGTTGTCGGCTGTAGTATCGATCTGTGGGTGTTAGAGAGGGATGGATAGTGTCGGCGTCACGGCCCGACAACGGGGTCTTCGCTTCTACGTAGATAACTAACAAGGTCATTTACTGAACGCTGGCCCGGTGGCGCGGTACGAAGGCGTCTCTTTGCATTCTGTTTGCTACGTTACCGAACGGGTGAAAGTCGACGTTTAAATGGTTAAACCAATAAAATATACATACATATACATAAACTAACTATAGTATGGCGAACCTGGCGAATATCTATGCTTCTTTTACAAAATTTTTTAATCTAGGTTTCATAATATGAATTAGGTTATCTTATAATTATACATTCCGCTTGATATGCACTATATAAATGACATAAAACAAACGATTTATTATATATCTATATCATATAATAATATTCCATACTGTTTTTATGTAATAAAGTCGAAAATTTATTTAAGGAACCTTTTAAATCATACATGTTTTATTACAACAATCGCAAAGTCTATCTAGGAATTAAATGATGGTGCCTATTTTTTGTCTAGCTTTACTTGATTAACTTATAGCAAGCGGCCTTCCTCTTCTTTCTATAAAACCTTGCTACTCTTTATTTCAGGCATCATGACATTTTTATTTAAATTTCTATAATACCCAAAAAGTATTTAGGCAAAAAATATTCTACATCCTTCCTAAGGCTCTAAACTATCTCCATACCAAATTTCATCACATTCGGTCGAGCAGTTTAACCTTAAAAAATATAATAAAGGCAGACTGTTACTTTTGCATTTATAATAAGTACTTATTTGTAAAGATACCAATATTAACTGCGACACCTAATAAGTTGCCACCAACCATAAACAAACATCATTCGAAACGTCACCGACGCGTTCCCGAGTAACAGAATAAACATCTTTGAAAATCTTTCAGTCAAAATACAATAAAAACATTACACTATCGCCTTGAAACGGATCTGGGCAGGTATAGCTAGCCTATCACCTTACCGTAATACCCAAGTAAATGTATAATTAACGTAAACATATAATTAAATAATTACCCCGTTCAAATCCATCATACGATCCAGCGCATGTTTAAGCAGCTCACATAGACAGCCTAGTGATATCTTTTTCATTGCAGGTGATCTGAAAACAACAATATACAAATCAAACAAATATATTAATTAACTAGTGGACCCGCTCTCGCTTCGCTTCGGGGTATGTTTTTTCAATAAGGCACGTCAACTGACAATCACGTCAGTTAGAGAAATCCCATACAAACTTTAAATTTTAATAACTTTTGATAGATTGGACTGATTTAAATAAAATAAAGCCTAAATAACGCTCTGAGTTCAGGATTATTTATGTATTTCATCCATTGTTCTGTCAATTCAGCCGTTTTTACGTGATGCTCTTTCAAACACACAGACAAACAGAGCCCCCCAACTTTCAATTTTATTATAGGTATTATGTAAGAAGATTTGCATTATGTTATTTTTAAAGAATCAAATACTTTTAACACAACTGTGATAGGAGGGTAATGTTTTTCCGACATATGTATGTTTTTATATCCAATTATTAGACACGCCCTACAACCTAAACAGCTTGATAGATTTCAACATAATGGGATGTCATTTAATTTGTTGCGATTGTAAAAATAATATAGACTATTATTTCTGTTAAAATACTGCTACTGTTTTGTTCATACATAGGGTGTAAACTTAAGTAGTTCATCTAGTTTATAATTAGTTTAAGCAATATTC
>LGAG01000504.1:0-15343 GCA_001278395.1 Lerema accius
GAAAAACAACTCAATGTCCTGTATGTCTTTTATACATCAGTAATAGTGAATTAGACGAACATAAAAAGTCACATTATGCCCAATATAAATGTAATTTCTGTTCGTTTACAACGTACGACACCTTGGACGTGTTACGACATTTGAAGAAAGGTCACGACATGAGCAATGTCGTCGTGCCGAAACGGTTTAAGAAGGTATGTCTGTTAGTGTGTGTTTTTTTTTATATAACTATTTTATTAATTGTTTTGAATGAAATAATAACTTTGGTAACTAAAACTTACTAGTTATTATTAAAAGGAAAAAACGAAAAGCTGACTGCTAAATATTTTTTTTAATATGTCTATGTCACCCTCAGAATTGAGACGAATCGAATGACACCTCACATGTAATCCATCAAGCCATTTATACTGTAGAGCGTTACAAAGACATGGACATACATAGATACTCACAAACACAAACAAACAAACATAAATTCATATATACATACATAGTTATACAAACACACAAACAAACAAATCCTCAAAAAAACACCCGTAACACTCAGTATTCTGTATTTTCTACAAAAAACATGATAAATTATTTTCTAAACTACCTTTATTAATTTCAGGGTGAAAGAAAAACTCCATTTACTAAGAACCCTGGCTCCAGGCCACGGGTAAATAAAGCTATGAGAGACAAACCAACCGCTCTAGGATATAAGTGTTCAGATTGTGAGAAATATTTTGAGTGAGTATCTATACAACTAAATCATCATCATACTTAATAAAAATGTTGATTGACTGACAGACACGCTACAGCCTAAACGGATAGACCTAGAAGCATGAAACTTGGCACAGAGGTTCCTTCTAGAGTGTAGGGGAGCACTAAGAACGGATTTTTGGAAATTCCCACTTTAAGGGGGGGTAAATAGGGGATGAAAGTTTGTATGACAATAAAAAAAAAATTAAAGCAAGTAAATTTCATCCCAACATTATAATTTCCGCAAGCAAAGCTGCGGGAAACAGCTCGTACTTAATAAAAATGTTAACTGACTGACAGACACGCTACAGCCTAAACGGATAGACCTGGAAGCATGAAACTTGGCACAGAGGTTCCTTCTAGAGTGTAGGGGAGCACTAAGAACGGATTTTTGGAAATTCACATATTAAGGGGGGGAAATAGGGGATGAAAGTTTGTATGAAAATTAAAAAAAAAATTAAGCAAGCAGTTTGCAAATTCGTATTTGAGTTTATGGTTGACAGCAATATAATTTCCGCAAGCAAAGCTGCGGGCAACAGCTCGTAATAATAATAATCGCTAACACACTCACACCCCCGCAGTAGTATTCCCTGTGTCGCGGGTGACATGGACAACACTCATAACACATCACTAACACATGACCCGAGAACTAACATTTATCTGTCACATCAATATCTGACCGGGAATCGACCGGGACCCCTCGCAAGCAGGCATCGTCACTACCAACTAGGCTACAGGGTCGTATTATTTGTCTGTTTGTAATAATAATAGCCGCTTTTAACTTAATGAGAGGGACCGAGTATGGTTTAGAACAGTAGTATCCGGTAGATGGCGCTGTTAAGATACTTCAAGGGAGCAGACAAACTATTACAGTTATTGAAACGTCGTCATAGTAAAAGTTGTTCAATATGACGAGCATTTACTAAACACACATGATAATTGAAGGTCGGCAGCACCTGATGTGGACTAATAAAACATTAACAAAATTTTAATAGGAAAATATATTCTGCCAGGACGTCTGCCCGGTCTACCGGTTACTATAACATATAAAATAGGCAATTTGTCTGCCTGTGTATTAACTTACGATGAAGTAACTAATTCATCCATTTACTCATTCATTCTTCCATTCACTCATTCATTCATTCACTCATTCATTCATTCACTTATTCATTCTTTACAGAGATAAGAAACAAAGATGGGCGCACATACAGAAATGTCACCGGGAAGGATTTAAATGTGCTACGTGCGGAAAAAGATTCTCATTCAAAAATCACTTGCAGAAACACGAACGGTAAGTTATAATTACGAGACCAGGGGCGGATCGTGCCTTTATAGGGCTCTAGGCTAATATTACTGGGGGGGCCTGTGTTCTATTGTAATGTAGTGTATAGGTATCAAGAAAAAAATCGGCTGATAAAAATATTTATTATTCAACGAGCTGTTGCCCGCAGCTTTGCTTGCGGAAATTATAGTTTTGCGGTGATATTTACCCCCTTAAGGGTTGATTTAAGAAAATCGTTGAATAAGGTTCTTCATCCTTTTCAACCATACACCCAAACACGAATTTGAAAACTGCTAGCTTTAAAATTTGGTTAATTTTTATACAAACTTTCATCCGTTTAGGCTGTAGCGTGTCTGTCAGTCAATCAACATTTTTATTAAGTATGATAGTAAAATGTATCTACTGTTTAACCGATTTTAATAATAATTTTAATTTTTAATCGGGCCTGGGGGGCCTTTGTATTTACGGGGCCCTGGGTTGAAGCCCAAAAAGCACTTAGGAGGATCCGCCCCTGTACGCGACAGTGAATATTACCGTCTTAAACATACCTACTACTAGCGCCATCTACCGGTTGTAGTATCCACTCGGGTCCGCCGCCGCGCTCGCAGTGTCCGCGTTGCGGGAAGATGATCCAGGTGGCGTTGCTGTCAACACACGCTAAGCTACACGAACCACGGCCAACTTACCGATGCGCAGCCTGTGACAAACGATTTATCTCACGGGAGTCTTATGAGGTGCACCTCAAATATACCCTGGTCCACGCTAATATTGATATATTGAAGTGAGTATGTTGACATAATGTAACATACAATACATATTATTATATATCGTTCTTTTCGTCGTGATTTAAAAAGTAAATAATATTACACTGTCTTTTTATTGTAATTATCGATTTGAAAATAAGACAGACACAGATTTAAAAAAGTTAAAAAATAAACAATAATTTAATGTTAAAATAAATTTCTGTATACTTCTAAATATTTTTTTTAAGTTAATGAAATAAATAAAAGTAGTGCCAAGATTGTTTACTTTTTAAATCACGACGAAAAAAACGAGATATACATACAACTAGTGCACGCCAACATTAATATTGATTTATTGAGTGATTGATTGAGTAGTGAGTACATAAAGTTAATTACATACAACTAGCGCCATCTACCGGTCGTAGTAAGTGAAGAGTTCTTATAGTTCGAGAGAGTTACAGTTACGAGGGAAAGTACATAGGTTGATTTTATCAAACCGGATTATTTTTTTACTAACGGTAAATTGTTTTTTTACTGTTAAAAAACTAAAGAATGTTTTTCTTTGTCAAAATTTTAAGACAAAAATGGTAATTTATGTGTTACGTAATACGGGGGAGAGGGTGGTCTTGTAAAATTTTATGATACGTTACATAGGGGTAGGGGATCGAACAATGCGTTATGTACTTTTGTTTTATTACTAAAACAAGTTGAGAAAATAAAGATAAAGATATTTTATTTGCTTTGAATAGTTTACATGAGATGTTAAAAATATAATGTAGTCTCTTATTCAGCTTGTCATAAAGCATGCAAATTTATGAAATAATAAGATAGGTCCAATCATTACTAGTTGAATCATTCACACTTTTAGTTATTTAGTTATAATTCTCCTAAATTTTGAAAATGGCAACATTTTTAGATAAAAATAGTAATTTATGTGTTACCTAACGTTTAGGGAAAAGGAGGGAGAGTTTAAGAAAACGTTACGGTGCGTTACACGGAGAGTTGCGGTGCGTTACACATTGCGTTACGAAATACTTGAGCGCCCCCTATCGGGGTTTTTTGACTGGCGTATATTGTGACGTATCTGTATATCAAACGCATAGATTTAATTTAAAAATAAATATATTTCACACATTTCAGACCCCTTAAACTTCAACCCTTAAAATATTATTTAAAAACGAGCTGTTTCCCGCAGCTTTGCTTGCGGAAATTATAGTTTTTCGGTGATATTTACTCCTTTAAAGGTTGATTTAAAAAAATCCTTGAATTAGGTTTTTTAACTCTTTCAACGATAACCCCAAATATGAATTTGCAAACTGCTAGCTTTAAAATTTGGCTTATTTTCATACAAACTTTAAACCCTTATTTAACCCCCTTAGGGGTTAATTTTCCAAAAATTTCAAAATTTGCACTTCTTAGCTTAGTATCAAAAACCTAAATACCAATTTACAAACTGCTTGCTTTAATTTTTTTTAAATTTTCATACAAACTTTTAACCCCTAGTTCCCCCCCTTAAAGTGGGAATTTCTAAAAATCCGTTCTTAGTGCTCCCCTACACTCTAGAAGGAACCTCTGTGCCAAGTTTCATGCTTCTACATAGGTCTATCCATTTAGGCTGTAGCGTGTCTGTCAGTCAATCAACATTTTTATTAAGTATGATGATGATATTAAGTATGATGTTCCAAAATTAACAATTAACGTATTAATATACATAATTATATTATATATTTTATATATTTTTATGTGCAACTGAAAAACTCGCAATTAGGAATGAAATTCCATAGTTAAACCCAAACTAATCTTCGTTTTAAGGTAAACGTGAAAATATTTCAATATTACTATGGCATACTTATTTATACCTCGTTTTTTTCGTCGTGATTTAAAAAGTAAACAATCTTACAGTGTCTTTTTATTGTAATTATCGATTTCAAAATAAGAGACACACAAATAAAATAAAATTAAAGAATAAACAATAATTTAATGTTAAAATAAATTTCTGTATACTTCTAAATATTTTTTTAAATTAATGAAATAAATAAAAGTAGTGCCAAGATTGTTTACTTTTTAAATCACGACGAAAAAAACGAGGTATATATTATCATTATTGTATATTCATTGTATATTTAAGTATACCGATGTATATTTTTGTATATTTTGACGTAATTGTACTGTATTTCAGGTTTAAATGTACTATGTGCGATAAAGGGTTTCGAACGCGTTTGGAATTACGCGATCACGTAAATTATCATCATTTAGGTCAAACGCATTATAAATGTCATATATGTAATAAGGTGAGACTGAAAATATACCTTAAAGTTATTATAATAAGAATGGTTTTTGAGTGACTGAGTTTCATTTGTTGCAGCATTTTTATTACAAGCTTTTATTTAGTTTGACCTGTCCTGGTGTTTGTAATCAAATGTTGCAAACTAATTACCTTAGGTGCTTTAAGTCTATACCTCGTTTTTTTCGTCGTGATTTAAAAAGTAAACAATCTTACAGTGTCTTTTTATTGTAATTATCGATTTAAAAATAAGACAGACGCAAATTTAAAAAAATGTAAGAGTTAACAATAATTTAATGGTAAAATAAATTTCTACATACTTTTAAATATTTTTTTTTATTAATGAAATAAATAAAAGTAGTGCCAAGATTGTTTACCTTTTAAATCACGACAAAAAAAAACGAGGTATACTTCCCCGTTTGTTTGATAACTTTATTTAATATCATAGACTATTTTAGTTCCAGGCTAGCCAATTGCTATCTATCACATTTTTCTCAAGTATTTTTTTCTTATTTTTCAGCCATTTTCAAGCCATAAATGCTATATATATCACGTTAAACGAACTCATGAAGGTTTGCGAGATAAAAAGGATAAAATATGCCAACAATGTGGGAAGGCTTTTAGTGTAAGTATTGGTTTTTTTGATGTCCACTATAAAGCACGTCTCTTAAAATATTATTTTATCTCTTATAGTTTGTTTGATCTCAGTAGTCCACATCAGGTACTGTCGACCTTCAATTATCATGTATGTTTAGTAAATACGCGTCATATTGAACAACTTTTACTATGACGACGTTTCAATAACTGTAATAGTTTGTCTGCTGCCTTGAAGTATCTTAACAGCGCCATCTACCGGGTACAATTGTGGTTCGAAACTAAATTCTGTTTTTTAAATACATCACCAAACTTTTACTAAAGCTGTTTAGAATTTCAGTGACAAACACAGGTACGAGTACGATACAATTTTATATATGTATTACTAGCAATCGCCAGCCGCTCCGTCCGCATATTTTTGCGGTCTTCGCAATATTTTTTATTGCTGCTCCTCTCCTATACATCTTAGCGTGATGTTATATAGCCTATAAGTTTCCTCGATAAATGGACTATCTTACACTAAAAGAATTTTTAAATCGGTTTAGTAGGTCTTGAGATTAGCGCGTTCAAACAAACAAACTCTTTTATATTATTAGTATTCAAGAAAAAATAAATTTTTGTTTTTTTTTTTTTCAGAATAAAAAAGGTCTTCGCGAACACGAAAGAATCCATACCGGCGAGCGCCCTCTATCGTGCGAGATTTGTGGCGCCACCTTCCGGCAAAACGCGTCATTATACACACATAAAAAGAGGGTACATAACGTATTCCCTGCTGGTCGAAAAGAGGTGCAAATTTTGGAAAGTCCGCCCGAAGAACAAATAATACCACCTACTAACGACATCTATGCGGTTAATAAACAATAGATAAACTTTGTGATTAAAATAATCGTGTCTTGATTGATGAAATCAATATGGAATACATAACAGCGCCATCTATGTAATTAGAAAGGAAGCTATTACTATCGCCATCTAGTAGCAACAAATGGAACTATTTCATTAATGATTTAGCTTTTGATCGATAGATGGCGGTGTATGTAAGATAAAATTATTTTGTAAATAGTTTAATTTATAATATACATTACTTCGTTGTATTTCTTTTATTTTTTAACTAGTACCTTCCCGACTTTAAACTTATTAACAAGCTATAGTTGCCCACGCTGACCCAGTGTAGATTAACATACTTTTCACTAGAATTGAGTTCAACAGAGAGATTAAAGTATTACCTAGATAACTCAAATTTTGAATAATTTTGACCCCCATGTAACGCGCCGTAACGTTTGTCTGTACCCTTCCTAAGCGTTACGTAACACACAAATTACCATTTTTGTCTAAAAATGTTGCTATAGCTGAGTTACAAGAATTATATTCCCTAGTTTCTTCTTCGTTTTGTAAACTTTACGCAGTTCAATTTTAAACAGTTTGTATTATTGTTAAAAATGTACTGAAAGTTCAACCCTTGAAATCTTAATACATATATATAAACACAGCGTACGTGTGTTAATCACTGAACTCTTCCTAAACGACGACTAATTTTGATAAAAGTATATTAAGGTATTTTAGAGGGACCGGGTATAGTTTAGTACCACAGTAGTATCCGGTAGATGGCGCTGTTAAGATACTTCAAGGGAGCAGACAAACTATTACAGTTATTGAAACGTCGTCATAGTAAAAGTTGTTCAATATGACGAGCATTTACTAAACATCCTACTAATATTATAAATGTGAAAGTTTGTAAAGATGTTTGGATATTTGTATAACCGTTAGACGGATTAAGCTGAAACTTGGCACACAGATAGTTTGCATCCGGGAATAGGACATAGGATATATTTTATCCCGATTTTACGTTCCTTTGGGATGAATCCAATATTTTAGTCTAGTACATAATAATTGAATGTCGGCAGTACCTGATGTGGAAATATGTGGCAGAACGTCTGCCCGGTCTCCTGGTATGTAAAATTATAATTATATTTCCAGATATAAATGTGATAAATGCGAGAAAGGCTATCGTTCTCAAGGGGAACTACGGGACCACATGAACTATCAACATATGGGTACTACAAGGCACAAATGTCCTATCTGCAATAAGGTAATAATTATCTACGGTTAAAACAAAAACCATAGACCAAAAAATATATAGACGCAGTCTTCGTTAAAATAAGTGTAGTAGGGAAAAACATAACGTTAATAACAAATGATAACGTTTCCCGGTACATTGCTCAGCAGACCGTGCTCGGTGACATACGTCAGATCGTAAAAAAAAGAAAAAAAATTACCTCACTTTTTTGTTCTGAACACTGAGTCTATTATATTTTTTGGTCTTTGCAAAGTCTATATTTCTATACTAATATATAAAGCTGAACAATTTGTTTTTTTGTATATTTGTTTAAATGCGCTTATCTCAGAAACTACTGGACCGATTTGAAAAATTCTTTTAGTGTAAGATAGTGCATTTATTAATAGCAGATTGATATATATGATTAATAACAGATCGCAATAAAAAATATTGCGAAAACGTGAAAATTACGCGGGCAGAGCCGTGGACGATTGCTAGTAATATAATTTCTTTCTTTCTTTCTATTTTGTAGCCGCTAGCAACTCGTCGTTGCATCACCCGTCACGTCAGACGCGCGCATCATGGGATCAAAGAAAATGCGCGCGACAAAATATGTCAACAATGTGGGAAGGCGTTCCGGGTATGCAATTAGTCATTTTATCATGGTACACCACGAACGCAATTTTTTCATGTAATTTAACCGTTTCAAATCTCGTGTTGTCTGCATTATAAAAAAATGTTCCAAAAAATTTAACCCTTTATTGACATTATTAATATTTTTTTTAATAAAAAAAATTTCCGACACTTGGGTTGGCCACTAACCCCTCCGCCAATCCGCACTGGAGCAGCGTGGTGGAGTATGCTCTAGGCCTCCTCAGTTATGAGGAGAGACCCGTGCTCAGTAGTGGGCCGTTAATGGGTTGAGGCCAATATTTTTTTTTATAAATATTTTTTTTAATAATACTTGTTTTTTTTTTCAGGATAAAAAAGGTTTACGAGAACACGAGTTGATACATACCGGGGAGCGCCCTCTCTCGTGCGAAATATGCGGCTGTACTTTCAGACAAAGTGCATCTCTCTACACTCATAAGAAAAGAGTCCACAAAATATATCCGCAGAGAAAATCTGTGGAAATATTACAAAATGATTTAAATCGATGATTACGATTTAAAATGTAGATTTAAAAAATAAAATCTGACGTAGAATTGTAGTGTTTTTTTGTACTTGTGACCCGCCCTCGCTTCGCCTCTGTTGACCTATACTACGTGTAAGTTACAAACATTTAATTTTCAAGTTTTATTTAATGTGTGACTTGGGTTACATTATTGCATTTCTATTTGAGATGTATACTTTGGGGCTTTTCAAGTATTACGTACCGCAATTTGGTGGGAGGGGGAATTGTAAAATTTTATGATGCGTTTCATAGGTTCGGTGGAAAAACGCGTACCTACGTAACATAATTTTTTTAATTAAAAAAAAATTGAAAATTGAAATGAACGCTTCTTTAGTTACACGTTCCATTCTATAAGTATAAGTGAATTATAATATCGAGTGCAACTAATGACTAGGTATTCTATGTTATCTCAAGATAATAGGATCTTCTAATGACAATAGATTCAATACTGCGGAAATACTTCACTTGATGACATAAATTATCACTTTTATTTGTTACCTAGCTACTATACGGATACGATACGACGTAAAAATATTACTTATATCTTAGTTTATAGAAGCGTCAACGTGAGACGGTTTTTTCGATACTTTTTCTGAGATGTCGTGAGATTCGGCTCAATCTCACGCCTTATCACCCAATTTTATATGACGTTTTTGTGTGTAAATGTGTTTTTGCCGTTTTTGATGACAATTGTCCTAGCAAATATTAATTCTTAATATATTTTTTACTGTGTTGTTTGTGGTATTAAATTACATAACGTTCACTCCACCTACCCTACCCAAAGTAAGATTAGATGAGATACAGTAATATACTGATGAGATTCCGCTCGACTCGACCCTCTAACTTGCGTGATTTACGAGCATCCCTATTGTTCGCAAACTTTATAATCACAATAAAATGTCGACAAAAAGCATAATGCCGAACGAAGCTTTAAAAATAAAAAAAAATTACTTATATTAAAAAAAAAATCGTTTTGTGTTTAAAGAATTTATTCTCATAAAAACTACAGTCACTTACATAAGAACTTAATTTAAAATAAACTACTTTTTTATAGTCGTACAATCGTCCGTAAATATAATAATACAACATAAAACATAAATAATGCATATAAATAACCGCAACACATCGTTATAATAGTATTTTAGACATAATTCTCGGTTACGTATTGACTTATTTGCGTCTTGAACTCTTTCCAGTTTGTTAGTTTTTAATAACTGAGGGTACCTATTTTATTATACAGTTAAGTACAGTTTAATCATAATCAATAGTTACATATCCTAATATTATAATTAAAGCCAATTATTAAATCGTATCGCGTAAATGTCTTTCGCACCTACATTATAATATTATTATAGTTAACAGTAAAAGTTCGTTATCAGTTCTTACAACTCCTTCGACTATGGCGGAAGAATTACCAAAACTTTTGGAAGTTCTCCAAGGCATAGCCAAAGAGTACGGCTATGACGAAAACAAAATAAACCTTAAACCAATATCAAGCAAAGGCGCGAATTATACTTCCCGACTATTCTCCATCACTCTTTCTTCAGCGGAGAAGGAACTAAAACTCTTCTCCAAAATATTTATAAAAAATTCGCCGATTTGGAAAACGAACATGACCTTGAAAATGACGATAAGTTGCTTTTGCCGAAATATTACGGCGGTGTTAAGGATTACGGAAAGGAATTAATGGTTCTTCAAGACTTAACGAGTGAAGGATTTAAATCGTTTGATAGATTCAAATGCTTCGACTGGGAATACGCGTCGAGATGTGTCGCGGAATTGGCGAAGTTCCACGCTTTATCTGTAGCGTTTAAAAGAAAAGATCCTGTAGAATATACAGAAACTATTGGAAAACTGAAATTTAGTCCATCCAAAGAGTCCATAACAGAGTTTTTTAACAAGAACATCGCAATGGCAGTCGAAGCCACGGACGAAATCTATAAGGAGAGAGTTAAATTGTTTTTGCGTAAAGAAATAAAGGAGGATTCGTTTGTCAAGTTCGTTAACCCTGAAAGAAAATTGCTGCTATGTCATGGCGATTTTAGACCTAGCAATATTTTACACAGAGTAAATGGGGCAAGTATTCGCTGTATTTATTTCATCGTTAAGATTGTCGTGTAGTAATGAAAGATAAATAATAAATTTTAGTTACAACCACCACACGTCCACGGTTCGGCTCGTGTAATTTTCCCGTTTTCGCAATATTTTTATTGCTGCTCCTCTCCTATTCATCTTAGCGTGATGTTATATAGCCTATAGCCTTCCTCGATAAATGGACTATCTTACACTAAAATAATTTTTACAAATCGGTCCGGTAGTTCTTGACATTAGCGCGTTAAAACAAACAAACTCTTCAGATTTATATTATTAGTAGGTACCTTCGAAACTGAGATACCTTCAAAGTGTGGTGCCAAGTTCCTGGATGTAATAGATAATTTTTTTTATCCGTAGTGTTTTCAACGTTTTAAATTTTGTTTTTAAATTCCAGTATGGCAACTTGGACATCGCAATAGTAGACTATCAAATGATAAAGCAAGGGAACCCAGTTATCGACCTCATATACTTTTTAATCTGTGGTTCCGACGAAGAGTTCAGAACAAAATATCTGCAAGAGTACTTCAATTATTACTACGAGAGATTCACCTATTCTCTTGAGCTTTTAGGAATCGAAGTCGAGTCAGTCTACCCAGAAGAGGTCTTTCGCGAAGATGTCAAGGAGGTATTTTAATTATCGTTTTAAAAACGGTTAGAACACGATCGTAAGGACGTAAAGACCTAAAATATACTTACTGAAGGGGGCTTCGAATGTTTTGACTTACTAGACTAATACATTTAATATGAAACCTCATCAAAAAAATATAATGTATAATCTTAGTCTTGGGAACAAAAACGCGTAGTCGAAAAAATACCACGTAATAAACAAAATAATAACGTCTCTCGGTGGCAGATCGTGCTCGGTGACGTATGACAGATCGTGAAAAAAAAATTTACCTCGATTTTTTGTTCTGAAAACTGAGTCTATACATTTTTTGGTCTGAGTATAAAATCTTTTTTTTTTAGATGCTGCCATTTGGACTGCTGCTTTCCACAGTATGTTTGTTAATTGTAACGGTGGAGGAAGACAACGCGCCCAAACCTGAAGAATGCGTTGACTTGGATACATTTGAAATAAAACCCAGCGATTTATTCAAAGTCCGATTCAATGGCCTTGTACGAGACTATGTAAAGTTAGGAATACTTTGATTTCCATAACATTAACCATTCGTTTCATTATACTACTTTAATTAACTACTAGACGACGCCTTCACTTGCTGAAAAGTAATTAAAAAAATATTGGATTTATCCCAAAGGAACCTATAAATGGGAATTCCTGGATGAGAACTCCCTGTGTGCCAAGTGTCAGTATTTGTGAGATGTTATTTACTTATACTTAATATTGTTACAGAAAATAAAAATTGTTATTATATTTATTTGCTTTAATCAATTATACGCATCGATGTAAGTGTACTATCATTTACAATTGGATGTAGGTAACATTATTTAAATAGCTACATAGTTAAATGAACAATATATAGTTTGCAGACCACAGAATATACAAAGAAAAAGATTAATATCTAGGTATCTTCCTCATTGATATGATAAGACTTAAAACGATTGTCATTATTTACTTTATTTAAGCGACGTTAATTGTCTGTTAAGGGGCCTTTGAACTGCTATGTGTGACCTATCTGTGTATTAAATGCATTATAGTGTGTGTTTTCATTTAATTTCTAAATTACATAATATACATAACTTATAACAAATATTATGAATAAAACTTTACAGTCTGCACTTCTTCTCTGAGTAAACTTTAACCATGTCAAATATTAAACCCTTACCAGCATTATTAAAAAAATTGCACCGAAATTTTTACATCAATATACTTACATAGGTACAATTTCGTAATACCTACGTATAATAACAGATGATTTTATTATCGACCGATATTTAATTATAATTTCTGAAACAATAGTGTTGTTACGCTATTTACTGAACTCCGTCTAGTGAGGTCTGTGGAAGTGATATCGTGACGTATAGACAAGCCCCCACACACCTACGCATTATAAGCAGTTAGCGGAAAAAGCGCTCGCACATTCCTTTTATACCAAACATTTTACTACAATCCAATTTTTTTAACTCTTCTATTCATCTTAGCGTGATATTATATAGCTTATAGCCTTCCTCATGAAATGGACGTAATACCTATACGTAAGACGTAGTCCAGAATTTTTCAAATCGGTCCAGTTAGTTCCTGAGATTAGCGCGATTAAACAAACAAACTTTATATTATTAGTATAGATACTGATATTTAAGGTATATCCTACAATTTTAAGCTATTGGAGGCAGCTGGACTTTTCAATTACGTATTTAGGTCGTAAGATAACATCAAAATGGCCGCGCTTCCCCCTGTACCGCGCTGGAATTTTCACTGTTCTCGCTTATTCTAATTAATTATTTGATCCTTTCTATCCAGTGGTATAATTTAATGTTGTATTTAGACGATAGATTCGAAACTACAACGTCAAACTGTATCACCCAAAATTGTTATTATTATGTTTTTAGGATTGCCTCCTTATGATAGCTAAAAAAGACGTATTTTTACAAATATACTTACACACATTCAGTGTAGATTTAATAAAAACTTATTGAAGGAGAAGTCAGTAATATTATGTTAACCGTTGCGTTTAGATGACGTCAACGCATGAATCAATTTGTTGTAGAAAAACAGGAGAATGTGAACATAAAATATAGGTACACAATACATGATAAGAACGACCTTGAACTAAAATAATTATCCTCGATACACGCAATGTTAACTAATAACTGCTCAGATCAACTATGGTCTACACTCTACTAATCCTACTATTCCTATTCCTATTTCTACTAATATTTATTATAAACTAAACGTCGCCCGCGGCGTCGCCCGCAGAAGAGTAGTTTTAAAAAATATGGGATTTATCCAAGGGAACCAATAATCGGGATAAAATGTATCCTATGTCCTATTCCAGGATGCAACCTATCTGTGAACCAAGTTTCAGCTTAATCCGTTTAATGTAACGGTTAGAGCATCCAAACATCATTACAAACTTTCACATTTATAATATTAGTAGGATGTGAAAGTTTGTCTAGATACTTGTAGGTATGTTAGTAAGTCCTTCACGCCCTAACCGTTGAACGGAACTGAAACTTGGCACACAGATAGTTTGCATCCAGGAATAGGACATAGGATACATTTTATCCCGATTATAGGTTCTCTTGGGATAAGTTCAATATCTCGTTTAACAACTTTTCCGCAGGCGAAGCCGCGGGCATCGTCAAGTATAGGATAGATTAGACTAAAAAAATCTAAAGTCAGATAACTATAGCCTGTTTTATTAACTTGTCTTATTTTTATAACAAAAACATTAATTTCAAAGCAGTTTTTGCGAATATTTTTAAGCATGTGATATTGAAGTGATGAAATGACTTAAACATTACTGGATAAGTGTGCAGGAAAAACGTCAATACAGTTTGACTTTTAGCTTCAACTCTGCCTTTTTTGTGCTCTATATACACCCCACACTCTACCATCATCATTTCTCAAAGAAAAAAAAACTTTTCTAACTTATCAAACTTAACATCCATGGATTACAATAAAAACTTTCCCTAAGAAGTTCCACAATTCCTAGTCATAGAATGGATGGATCATGTAGGTTTCCAGGATGGATATAACTCACACCCACCACAATTTATGACGTCATTACAGGTAAGATTGCGTGTGTTTACGTGATATTCAGCACATGCCGATGGAAAAATCCCAATTTATGACAAACTTTATTCAAATGATTAATAAAGTACACAAAACACCGTCAATTACTTTATTTTTTCGCTATTTTTCCGCTGACAAAGTTGCATACTATAGTATCTATACTTACTTCTATACTAATAATAAGCTGAAGAATTTGTCTGTCTGTTTGTTTGAACGCACTAATCTCAGAAACTACTGGACTGATTTGAAAAATTATTTTAGTGTAAGATAGCCCATTTATCGAGGAAGGCTATAGGCTATATTTATAACATCACGCTAATATGAATAGGAGAGAAGGAGCAATAAAAAATATTGCGAAAACGGCAAAATTACGCGAGCGGAGCCACGGGCGAATGCTAGTACCATATAAAGTTTTCCTTCCTGATCGTAAGTTCCTGTCGCAATAGATAAAAATTATGAACTCAGTACCGCCGAAGCAAAGCAATTTATACTAATTTTAAACTCCTACTGTGAGTCAGACTACGAAAAAATTGTTAAATCATCGCCGCAACCTATTAGCGATAGAATTTCGGTAAAAAATCCTTTTGTCAAGTGATAACAAGGCCTAAGAAAAACATTTTGTCTGAGACAAATATTATCTTATGACTTGCGACTTTTGTTTGCTAAATTACGTATATTCTCGAGAAA
>LGAG01000504.1:43654-56858 GCA_001278395.1 Lerema accius
CAGTTTTTCCAGTTTTACAATTGAATCAATATTCTCCTTCTGAAGATACCTGAGTGAATATCTTTACTGTAGCATAAAAGCCTAATTTATCATGTATTAGTATAACCTTTTACTTCTACAGTAGAACAAACAACTTCTTCATAATACCCTTTGTTTCTTATTGTGGATAAAAGTATGTCTGTCTTACCCCACCTTACCTTAATGATTTTTTTATATTTTTAAACCCTCTTGCCCTTGGTGATACATGGTAAGGTTTAATACTAAATCACATCACGTGTATTTTTAGTACCTACAAAGAATCTTGAGGTTTTTTCAATATTTATAAAAAACAGGTATAAAATATTGCATATTGCATTTCATGAGTCGGGTGATAATTGCACACATTTTTTATGTCACACAGCATTTCTGCAAACTACATTGAGCAACTGCAACACTATTGCAAGGAGTAGAAATGTTTCTACGATAAAATGGAAAACTAATTCGAAGATAAACTGCAAACGTTTTAAATGTCCACCTGTTGAGAACCTCCTCTGTGTCAGAACGAGAGCTAAGAAATTTGGCGCTAAAGCAAAGGATGTTTACATTGTTATGTTTAATGAATGCGAATTCGATTATGTTAAGTGTATTGAAGGTAATTATGAGTAAAAATTGTCTGTGAAATTGGGTTTACTGGCGATAATTTTACGTGATAACGTAATAAAAATATATAGATAAAAAAATTGAAACCATTTTAATTTTTACTTTACTTTTTAAACACTTCACGTGTTCATCGGAAGTATCGGCGCGCAAAAGGTTAGATTGATCGTGCCTCTCTGTCGCTCGTTACACGCGCTCTCGCTTGCACGGAAACATGACAATGTTTTTTTCGTACGTGCGGCCAGCATTCATCAAATTAAAATTTAAACATCGAATATATTTTCAGGTTATCAAGCTGCTGTAGTCCCTATGAAGAATTGTGGTCATCATGAGAATTTATTTGGAAACAGGGGTAAACAAAAAGTTTAGTCGAATGTTAAAAAAAAGCGATCTAACAAGTTAAAATTGTCTATAAAAATTGTAGGAAATAAATATTTATTTCGGTTTTAAATTCAAGAGTGAATGTGGTTCTGCTAAGTTAGTATGCTATCTTATAAATAATCGCTACTTACAATAAGGTGGGATGAAATAAAAAATAAAAAAACATATTTTTTAACTAAACATTCTTTGGCATAAATAAATATTTTCCTGTCCCTTATTTTACAGGAAATATCAGGCGTAAAAGAAGTCTAAAAAAAGGTCAGTAATAACTATGACGTGTTTAAAATTAGTAAATAGAAACATAAAATATTCGTTAGTGAGCTAGGTATCAGTTCCTAAGACGAAATAAATGATTTGAATTTGAATTAGTAGTCATATTCATAACATATTAGCAGGATAAGATTAAAAGGAAAGTATGTTTTACAATCTTTATATTCTCACCAGATGGCGTACATAAACCTAATTTATCAGTACCTAGAATGGCTGGTAAATTGCCAAAAAAATCAAATGTACGGTATAAAGGTAAGTATAGAATCAACTAATGTACTTAATTGAAACATTTTTTTTCATGAATTGATGGTATCTTCTTTACATTGCTTCACAGTGCTCAGTAAAAAAGTAAAAACAGTTGATGAAGCCGAAAAGAGTGAGGACCAAGGTGTGTATTATTTTAAAATGCTTTATAGGTTTGACGTGTCTGTGTTTTTCTGTCGTTTTATGGCATAATAGCTCCCGAACGGATAACGCGATTCCAATTTAGTTATTTTTTGTATTAAAAGTGAATTATCTCCCAAGTGTCCTTAGTCATGTTTAATGAAAATCGGTTGAGCCGTTTAAAAGTTGTATGTTTGAGTGAGGAAAAGTAACCGAATGTCTGCAAACATACGCTAATGGGGTCTCAAAATAAGCGCACAGAAAGAGAATACTGATGACTTTATCAAGTGTTGTTAGCATCGTTTGATAATAAAATGGTAAAGTCGAGGGTATTTTTTAATTCTTAATTTAATATTACTGTTCAGCTTAAAAGTAGAATCCTAATTACGTACAGCATTTATACGGCTACAATATTTTTGTAGTTTACGCAATTTGCATTACTATTATTAATTTTAGATGAAGCAGCGGATGACAATGGAAGTGGAAATGATGAAGGCGAAGAAGACGACAGACATGAAGAGCAGGAAGAAGGAGACACAGAACACGAAGAAGAAGATAAAGAAAAAGAAGAAGGAAATAAAGAAGAAGAAGAAGACGGAGAAGATAAAGAAGAAGAAGAACAAGAAGAGGAAAATAATAATACAGATGATAAACAAAATGAATCAGAAAAAGCAGCAGATAAAGATTCAGCAGAAAAAGGTCCAGACAATAATCAAGTTGAATTAGAAACAGATAATGCGGATGAAGAAAATTATGAGTCGGAATACGGTAGCGATGTTTCTTCAGATGCTGACGAAAAAAAAAAGGGTAAAAGCTTAATGAAACCAAATTCAAATAGTACCCAAGACCAAAGAAAAGATGATGACAAACTTGACAACGATTACTTTTTACAGGCTGCTAATGATGGAGGTAAATGTTTATAGGTACTTTATAAATATTAGCTAACAAATCACCAACTCAATGCAGCTGAAAAAAGCTTTAGTTCTTGATCTCTCGTCGTAGAGCCTAAACATTAAACTTTTTATCGTTGTTTTTGTAGTGGATAGCAACGTAGTATTATTACGTAGCGATTTCTTCCAATACAAGACAGTTATTGTTGTCTCCCTTTAATATACAGAGTCAGAATGGGAAACATATACGTATATATAATTATAATGTAGGCATAACAAAATCCTAATGTGATGGAGCATAAATATAGTTTAGACTTAATGTTCCATGAATTTTCAAATTAAGAACAATTTATTTTTCCAGTGGACTTCCAAGAGTATAAGGCAGACTGCCCTACGGCCTGCCCGGCGCAGGAGGTTATGATCTGTGCACGATGTAAAGAAGGAGTTTATCGGACGTTTATGAGCATCTGCCATCTTAGAATGTTTAATTGTGCGCATCCAGAAGAAAGTAAGTCAAAGTTTTTAGTGTATGAATCATCTTTATTCTTAATTTCAGAGTTTTTTTGCTAAAGATTGACCTGTCTGTTGCTTTCTGTCAGCGGTTCGTAGTCTATTCTAAATAAAACATTGCTTAAAGAATGAAAATTGAGGGGTATTATTGCCTTCTATAGTCTGTCACTCACAATCCGCACGTTTCCAATAACACCTGTATTATTATGTTGAAATCCGTCAATACGTTTCGGTTCTAGAGTCAAGAGCGTTCTAAACAATTGAACATACCTTCATAATACATACATATGCTCCAAACATTACCCTTGTTACGTAGTAGGGTAAAAATAAATAATTTATCCGCAGAAGCCGAGCTAGTCTCCCGGTATCCATGTATTCTTTCTGCCCCGTACCTGATCGATACTCCGACACCTAGCGGCCGAGTGTCGGAACCGGGAGACGTGGATTGGGTACTGCAGTTTATCCGGTGCAGGAGGAAAGCAGAACTCAAAAGAGGTATGACCATAGTATAGAGACTAACAGTAGTTAAACTCCATAGTGAGCGCTCGAACATCGCACACGTACACATTGTTGTACTACAATATAGAGACTAATAGTAGTTAAACTCCATAGTGAGCGCTCGAACAACACACATACACACTGCTGTACTACAATATAGAGAGACCAACAGTGGTTACACTCCACAGTGAGCGCTCGAACAACGCACACGTACACATTGTTGTACTACAATATAGAGAGACTGACAGTAGTTAAACTCCATAGTGAGCGCTCGAACAACGCACACGTACACATTGTTGTACACTGTTGAACCCTTTTGCAGTTTCTTCCCCTCCACATTAAATCACTTTTGTGAAATGATGATAATTAACAAAAATACATTCATACAAGTATCACGAATGTCTTTTATTTAATTTTAAGCGATTTTTTATATTAACAGGTGACACAGATTGTGAATCCATACTGAAAAATGGACCGGGAAATAAGCGTACTGCTTTAGACAATCAAGAATTGAACCAATAAATACCTTAATAATTATTGTATTACTATTTTTATTTCATCCTGTACATAAAATTAGAGAAAAGGTATATTTGAAGAACCAAGGAATATTATACATTGGTTTTTCTGTTGTAAGAACCATATTAATTTTGATTCCAAAAAGGATTTACCTAACATACCTTGACATACCTAATGTCAATTTAACCAATTTATATACTGTTAGCTGGAAAAATGTTACTTGAACTACGATTAGTTAATAATTCACAAGTGTTTTAATAAGAATTCAAATCTATTTGGCTTGTCTTTGAAAATATAGGGTCTAGATTATAGTGGGCGAGCTTGAAAGACCTAACATTTTTTCACATAACAACACTTATTTTTACAAACTAGCTTATCTTTACCACCAATCATATTCCGAGAGATCATAAAACTGGGTTTTTACAAGTCATAAAGTAGCTGATAAATTAATTATCTCTCCACAGACAATTTAAATAATATTCATTATGGATACTGCCATTAAGAATGAGGGATTTTTATTTGAACATACATTTCATATTAAGAATTAAATTTGTCAGAAATTTGCTAGCAACTTTTACATTAAATTAAATATGGTTATAGCGTATTGTATGGTTAATTCTCAGTTGGTTCTTTTTTACAGACATACATAAGTAATGATGTTTTAATACCCTTAAAAAATTATAATTTATGTACTACCCTACCTCATTCTTCATTTTTCTGTTATCGGTAATTTTATTTCTATAATTTTTAGCTATCATTTATATTCGTCGCTATGTCCCACTTTTTTAATTAGTATTCTACAGCAATCTTCTCCTCTACTATATATACTCGGTGGCAGTATTATCATTTTTCTTTTATTATATAGCTTATTTAGTTTGTGCCATAGATCAAAGTAATAGGTTTGTACTAAACTTTACTCTATATACTGGGAATAACCTTTGAATGAACCATTATCTTCCAATATAAAATTAAAGTATAGTGCATTGTCTATGCCAGTTGCCAGAATTGCTCTCTATCATCTCTATGTGTAGAAAACAGTGTATAATCTATGTAGAAAACCTATGATCAATTGATCAATGATGATTATAATCCTGGTAGTTTCATAGTTTGAATTGATTTAAAAATTTTAAAATAAAAGAACTAAAGAACTAAATTACTGCGACCGGTTTAAATTTTACAATATTCAGTGCATACCAAGTAGTCTTTAAAATTTATTTGGGTTTCTAAAAAAACATTATAATACTTTCAATCTTTAAAAGCGATAAGGTCCGGAATATCATGGTAAGTTTTGAATTTAGAATTACAATACGCTTCCTAATTCAAAATATTCGAGACATATTGGGTACCGTACGTTAACTTAACAATATATTATCAATAAACTTTAGTCGTGGATGGTATTAAAAGTTGAAATTGTTATAAACGGTCGATAGGGAAGTTCTCACTTTTTTTTTTTAATTTAAACGAAAATACTTTAATCAAATGTTAACAACTTATTATTATACTTCGGCCACGGAGCGAAAAGAATCTTTGTAAACAAAGCTTATTAGGGTCATCAACGTTACGGCACCGTCGAAATTACTAATTTTCGTATTTTTATCTACAATTCTACAAGTAACGTATTAAATAAGTATTATCGGTTATTGTTATAGCACATTACATTCGAAACACTACGTCAACCTTAATATTGTTACATTTATACGAAGATAGAAATATATCCTTAGCAGCAAACAAGTGACAGCCCTATAAATTTGGTAATGTCAGGTTTTTTCAACATTTTGCACAAATTTCAACAAACCGAAACAACCCTGCAAAAAAAAAGTTTATTCAAAATTTTATATGTATACCTCGTTTTTATCGTCGTGATTTAAAAGGTTAACAATCTTGGCAATACTTTTATTCATTTCATTAATTAAAAAAAAATTAGAAGTATAGAGAAATTTATTTTAACATTAAATTATTGTTTATTCTTTAATTTCTTTTTTTTTTGTGTCTGTCTTATTTTTAAATCGAAAATTACAATAAAAAGACACTGAAAGATTGTTTACCTTTTAAATCACGACGATAAAAACGAGGTACAATGAATGTATTTGCTTTAATATTGGTTAATCTCAAAGAATTTACTATTATTATTTATTTATCCACAGAATTCTTCTGTAACAAGTACAAACACAAATGCCTATTGATTATCATGCTCCTATTAAAGCGATAATAACCCCGAAAACTTAAACAAGTTCAAGGCCAAATATTTTTTATTGATATTTAATTTATATAAGACAATATTTCGTAGATATACGGCAGGAAATATAAAAAGAATTCAGTTTGTATTTTTATCCGGGCGTAATTTTTTAATCAAATTATGTGCCTACGAAAAAAAGGTTATTGTTCCATGCACGTTATCGGTTGCTAGGCAACAATTGTTGGTAAACATTCTTTTTCCAATTTGGCCGAAGTATAGGTCATACTTAACCAATAAAAAAAAGAATTATTTAAATAAACCTTCATTCATCTGTTTATAATTTAGTTCGGGCTTCTAACCTTCAGTACAAAAAAATCCGAATTTTTATGAATAAATGTCACAGATTCACAATGCCTTGTCGTTAAAAATATTTTAGTAAAAAATTAACATTTTTATTTTTACTCACCATATCACTTTTTACCACCACAAAAAAATTTAGCATTCGGTTTTTTGTATATTTATTATTTGTATATTTATTAATTATTAATAAATTTTGTTTCAGGAAAATGGAGTTTATAAATAAAGTAGACTTGAGTAAATATGTGATAACTTTAGACTCCTTAGATCTAGGACTTCTGCCAACGTACCCTAGATTTAATACAGGTTCTTTATGGACTGTTAATTCAAAATTAAACAGTAATGAATATTATGAATTTCAAGTTAAACCCAAAACTGAAAATGGATTATCTGTTGATGATGAATCTGATACAGGCAATGGTAAGATTATGAAACTATTATTTATTTTATTTATTATTCTTTGTTTGTACTTTTTAGTTTTTTAGATGAAAAGACATGAGTTAATGTGTTATAAATATCCTGATATCTTAACGAAGCATTATTGGTAGTTACAGAGTATCATATTCCGGATACATTATATTTTAGAATGTGGGAAATTTATTTTATGTAGATAAGTTATTAGTAGGTACTTCAGGTACTATTTACTAATTGTTATTCTTGTGTGTAATGCCCAATCACTTTGTCAACTTTATGGTTATAGATTAATGGTGGATATGTGTATAAAAAAAAGAAACAAAATTTTGGCTGAAACTGAAACTTAGTCAAAAAGTAGGTTTTTAGCCATAACCAAACCTTCAGTCAGCCAGCAAAATTTAATTCAGTATCTAAAATGTATACTTTTTGCCCTTAGAAGAATTTTGACAACTGTATTTAAATTAATTTGTATTTGAAGTAATGAAAATTAAAAAACATGTAATTAATCAACACCATTAAAATTCTTTTTTTTTAGATTATACCGATCCAATTAGTGAATCCCAATTCATTCTTCCAACAACAAAATCGAGCATAAACTCAACAACATGTAATATTTGTGATATAGATTTACCCACAGCTTATATAGACGATCATGAAGACAGTTTAAAACATAAAGCATATCTAAAAATAGCAGATACAATGCTAGAAAGAACAAGAAAACATATGGTTAAGAAAAAAATTGGATATATTAAAAACAATTTAACTAAATACTTCTGTGGCCCATGTGCAGTTGAGGTTGAGATTAATAATAGAGTTATACACGAAAAATCTAAAGAACATAAAAGGTCTATGTCGCTTGATAGAGTTTTATATGAATTGGTGGCATTATTAATGAATGAAGACATTGAAAAAGAAGAAATAATTGAAAGTTATAGTGAAGTAAAGGATAGCGTTGTCATCAGTGATGTGAAGGCGCGGTTAGATGAACTGAAAGTAAATTCAGTAGAAAACTATATCAAATTTGTTAATGAATCTGAATTTAATAAGCCATATGAATTGGCTACTATTGATAATAGAGTTAAAATTTCAATAGATGATATTGAAATAGTTATTGATGAAGATAACTTTAATGGATTTGTTTGGTTGGATGATTCCTTATTCTGCTTGATATGTAGAATAATTGTTGAAGAAGAGAAAACTCACAAAATTTCCAGGACACATTTAAATAATATCACAAAGCCGTTTAAAGATAACGATTTTGTTAGAATTGTAAGTATTCAATTCTTTATCTTAATATATAAAAACACTGTACATGTTATTGTCACTGAACTCCTCCTAAACGGCTGGACCAATTTAATTTAAAGTTCCGTAAGAATATGGTTTAGCAAAACATTGGAATATCTGGTGTAAAAAATTGGGTTCAACCAAACTTTTTTGATAAAATATGTGCCAGAGTAACATCTGTCCGGTCTTTTAGTTTATTTATAAAAGCCTAGTTTAAATATTTTTCACTGGATTCTTAAACAGGTGGGCATTGTAATAAACTTAAAATAAAACTAAAGTTTAAATTAGTAAAGTTAGTAAGTAGTAGTTAAATAGTAACTTTCTAAATCTAGATCAATAACCGCATTATTTTTTTTCTTTCAGTTGGAGAATTTTTGGTATCATTGTGTAATATGCAACAAAATCGTCAGTAATATTGATTTACATGTTTCATGCGACGAATCCCATAAAGAGCTACTTGAAAAAGCTATTATTATCAATTCAAAGGCTCTTCTGATTAATGAACCTAATAAAAATAAAACTCTGGAACATAACACTGTTACAAGTATTGATAATAATGTTTATGAACATAATGAAACTGTCAATGAAGTTAATACTGACATGGATAATAATCTAAATGAGACAGGCAGCAATATACTGTTGAAATCCATAAGAGTTACTGCAACTAATCCTACACAACCAAAACCAGATGAATTTACAAAAATCGATAGTGTAACATACCTTTGTAATCCCTGCAATATTCAATTACATGTGAATAATATAGAATCACATAGGAATGGAAATAAACATGCTCTAAATTTAAAATCTAATTTGCATTACAATATGGTGCAAGGTTTAGGTAACTTAGGTAGCTTAATATGTCGGGTCTGCAAAACATATGTTGCAGATGATGCCAATGAAGTTAAATCTCATGTAGCAACAAGTGAGCATACACAAAAATATACAGAGATACTAGCAAAGAACCAAGTTATTAAACGACAAGGTAATTTCTACTGCAAACCTTGCAAATTAGTCATCCTGAAAAGAAATGAGCTATTTCATTTAGAAACTCTTAAACATGAAACTGAACTAGATTGTTTTAATAATAAAGGGATTAAGTTAAATGATAATCAAAACGTAATCCCTGCCATTAGTACAACGACTACCGATTCTAAGCCATCAAATACTAGTTATTTTTGTGACATATGCCAAGTTAAAGTTCCCAATAATGTTTTTAATATAAAAGACCACAATGATGGAGGGAGACACAAAAGAAATGTTTTAAAAGCTCAAGAAGAAGCTAATTCATTTGTAAGCTATAGTAAAAATAACACAAATGAAACGATACAATTACATTATCAAATGGAAGCAACAGAAAACGAAAAAAACCTTATGTGTAGAGTATGCAAAGTTGCTATACCAAATATACAAGAAAGTATCAATGAGCATATTAATGGCAAAAAACATGATGCAACTTTTAAAAGTGTTATTGAAGATAATACTGTTGAATGTGTAGGAGAGGAGTATTTCTGCAAAGGATGTAACCTAGATGTAAATCCTAAGAATTTATTTGAACACATTAAAAGTCCGAAACATGTGGCTCAACATGCTTTGGATAAAACTGTAGATATAGCCAATGCAATTAATGCATATCTTTTACAAGCAGAAAATGCAGCTTCACAAACTAACGACGCTACTCAAAATAATGATGATGAAGAAACGAGGGAAGATGCTATATCAGCTGATGATGAAGTTGAAGAAATAGAAGACACAGATATGTTAAATTCGACATTTACACACGATTTTACGGAATTAGGAGATAAGAAATTGAAATGTAAAGTCTGTGATGATGTTTGCATTCCGAAGACTGCTGAAGCAATAGCTAAACATTTAAACAGTGAAACTCACGTAGATCAGTATAAGAAGCTGATGGAATGTAATTTTATTTTTAAAACTGAAGAAAACATGCACTTATGTGTAGTCTGTAATTGTTTAGTGCCATTAAAAGGTGAAGTTGATCATGCAAAGGGAAGAAGACATGCTGGGAATTTTCTAGAACGTAATATATTTAACGAAGACATTTGTACAGCTTGCAAAATATTTGTACCTGCTATGTCGCAGCCCAGTCACGAAAAGTTAGCCAAACATGTTAGTAATTTATTGAAGAATCAAACATTGATGCATTATTGCGAACATTGCCAATTATTGTTTAATAAGAATAAAGCAGAAGGACATGAAGAAAATTGTCACAAGAGTGTTGTTAAGGATAAAATTTGTTTCTGCACCAAATGTGATCCGTTCCTTCCTGGTTCTTCAACAAAAAAGTAGTCATAAAGAAAAACCAGACTACCTACTAAAATGAGCCGATTAGACAAAACAAGTAAAATTAAAAGATTTTTTTTAAAACAAGCTTGTATTACTTGATAATAAGAAAAAGAACTAAAAAGTTAAAAAGTGCAAAATTTCAAGTCACTACTGTTAAACCGTTGAACAGTTGAATCGTCTGGAGCCAATCCTGGTAGCAGTATCACATCATGCTTATTATAAACATGCTTTGTCATCAGGACTGGACCAGTGTGTAACATTTTAGCTCAATCGGACACCGGGAAGTAGGTGACATTTAGCTTGCAACATTTCATTACAAACACCGGGACAGGTGAAACTAAATAAAAGCTTGTAATATTATAGACTTTGACATTCTCACACCATTCTCACTATGAAAACAAAATGCAATGGCATGTTACATGATAAAACACATTTGTGCTGCAGAATGTCAAAAAAAGACACAGACATACATACATACGCTTCAAAAACATTACCTTTCAGTCACAATCGGGTCTATTGTGCGATTGACAGACTATGTATTTTATTATTAGGGTTCCCCAATACTCCAAAAAAAATTTTTTTTTTCAATTTGACAAAATTATTAACAAAATATAGAAAAAGAATGGCTGTGAAACTTAACTTTAATTGTTAATTAATAGATTCTATTTTCGCTCTGTGATTTCATTATAAATATATCTTTAGCTCTTCCAAAAAACGTTTTGTAATCAACTTTTAATGTAGTCAAACCTGAAATCATTTGAAATTTTATAATGGGTAGGAATTTTAGCTTTCAAATTGTTATTATCAATTTTATTATTTTTATGCAGTCTGTAGGTTTTAAGTGTCATTATCCTAGTCCTATGATATTAGTTAATGCCAGGAAATTGTTTTATTCCTTCAATAGAGTCAAGTCTTAGTTGGTGTCTAGGTTCTATTTTCAGATCAAAAAATGTGTAGGTAATCTTCTAAACAAAAAATGAAATCATTTTTTTCTTCTTTTTTACGATTTGACGTATGTCACAGAGCATGGCCTCCCGAGCAATGTACGGGGAAACGTTATCATTCGATAAATACGTTATGTTTTTTTCTACTACGCTCATTTGTTCCGAAGTCTCAGTCCATATATTTTTTCGTCTGTGGTTCTGTAATGAGAAGTAAATAGGTATTAATGTTAAGTCTTATTATGTATCTACTGAATGCATTTAATAAATCCTTTTTTTGTTATGAAAAAATAAGAAGTAACTGTCTGACAAAATGACATTTTTCTGATATTTTTTATAATGCCTAATGTGTTATTATTCTATGGCCTAATCAATATAGAAGTAAGGAAATGTAAGTATAATACTTACATAAAAAAAACATGTTTTCTATAGTTCTAAGTTGTGATTTCTTTTCTATTTGTATGTAGAAATAGGGAACTTAATTTCTAATTTTCATATGGGGCATTTATTTTGTTATTATGTGATATTAAATGAATATTTTTGATACATTGATTTTATTCTATGGCCTAATCAATATAGAAGTAAGGAAATGTAAGTACCTACCTACTTATATAAAAAAAAACATGTTTTCTATAGTTTTAAGTTGTGATTTCTTTTCTATTTGTATGTAGAAATATGGAACTTAATTTCTAATTTTCATACGGGGCATTTATTTTGTTATTATGTGATATTAAATGAATATTTTTGGTAAATTGATTTTTATTTATTTGATCCCACCTTCAGTTTCGACCTGCTTCTCAATTATAGATCAAAGTAATACATAAGGAAACCCGCGGGGACAACTGGGATCATATCCTTTTAAATTAGTTAATGAGGCTTTTGGTATCCCTACTGAGGTCTATCAGGCGTTTCTTGTTTTACACTGGTATCACCTAAGGCAATTTTTTTGTTGTTTCAAAAGTTAAATAAAATTATTAGTAGTTTCGGAGCTACGCCAGGACAAAGAAACATACATACAAGGTAGTTGTTCATTCTTTCATTGCTTTGGAAAATGTAGCTTACATCAACGCGTTAAAAGTTCGACTTCGAATTCGAAGTAACTTCGTAAAATTGAATACTTTTGACTTGTCTGGATATTAAAAAAATGACACTGACTTAACACTTATTTTGACATTGACACAATTGTGACATTAAGTGTCACGCTCTGGTGTCACTGTCAAATGTGTATGTGATGTGATTTGTTTGGTGTGTGGTGAATCTATTTTATTATTGTTTTCCTAATATTTCAATAGAACAACTGAAAGAAAGTGCATTAAATAGAATTGTGTGCTATGATTTACGTTACGTACTTATAAAAAATCGAAATGAGTTCAATTCAGGAGCGTTTACAACTGAAAAGAGTTCCGCTTGACACTTGGAATATCCGCGAACAATTATGTTTAGCATCGGCGGTAGTGAGAAGTGGTGACCAGAATTGGATGTCTGTATCACGAGCTCTGAAGACCTGTGGCGAACCGAACCGTCCGCCAGATTGGTACTCGCAGAAAAGGTAAGCAGCTCACAGGTTCACCTTACATACATCACTATTAAGGTTTTTTTGGCGCCAATGGCCGGTTCTTTATTCAAAATTTCGAACTATACTA
>LGAG01000506.1:0-17459 GCA_001278395.1 Lerema accius
CTGCGCCCGACACTCAGCCTGTGGCCATCGAGAGCGACGACGACGACGACTACACCGTTGAGGAGGTAATATGTAACAAAAATTTGTCCGATATATCACTTTCCGACATCCCTCATAATAAATTAGAACACTGAACGCATGGCTACAATTAAGTAACATAGCGTACGCGTATTATTGGTTGAAAACTACTTAGATTTTATTTATTTATAACGTTTCAGGTATTTAAGTCGGCAACAGCAAAAGTCAAAGAAGATAAAATTCGACAAGAAATGGAAATCGTCAAGAAGTCTCTAGAAGAATCCAGCGTGACGTCGTCGGAGGCGGTGACGGCCGCGCCCCTCGCCGCGGCGACGACCGCTAACATCGATCTCACTAACTTCTCGTCGGCCGCCAATCTCTTAGCGTTAGTGCAAGCGTCGCTACAGTCCACGAACAAACCGATTCAAGCGGCCACCTCCCCAGTCGCGGACGTCGTCACCACCAACACTCAGCCGAGATCGTTCGGTGATAAACCGGAGCTTGTCAATCCGGCGAACCCGAACGTCTCTCAACCTCCCTACGCGGATCGTCAACAAAATCAACCCTTCAATCAACAAAGTGGCCCGCGAGTTACCCAAAACCTGACTTACGTGTCGAACACACCTAACGAAATTCATCCGGCTGGGAGTAATCCTAACATGATTAACGAACAGCGGTTTGGCTCAAGCAACCCTAACGCGCATAATGAGCAACGATTCGGAGGAAACAACCCTAACATGCACGGCGACCAGTTTGGTTCGAGTAACCCCAACATGCAGAATGAACCGCGCTTCGGAGGGAACAACCCTAATATGCACGGCGAACAGTTCGGTAGTAACCCGAACATGCAGAATGAACCGCGCTTCGGAGGGAGCAACCAAAACATGCACGGCGAGCAGTTCGGAGGTAGCAACCAGAACATGCAGAACGAATCGCGTTTTGGCGGGAACAGCGGGAACGCGTTTAACGAGCAGGGCTTCGGCAACAATCCGAACGCTCGAAATGAACGTTTTGCCGGAAGTAATACTAGAATGCACATTGAACCTTTTAGTAATAACATGCAACAGCCTAACATGTACAACGACCCGTCGCCACACAGCGTGCCAGTGTGGGAGCCGCGCCAGATATCAAACATGGGGCCTCCGAGAGATCAAGGATTCAACAACTATCAACAAGACAATTACAATCACGGCGACCGGGGTCCACAGGACATGTATAATCAGAGACCGCAGGGAGGTTATAATAACATGAACAGTGGTCGAATGCAGGACAGTTACGATGCGCGACCACAGCATACGAATCAACAGCAGTATGGCAATCAAAACAATCATCGCGGTCGCGGCAACTACGGCAACAGAGGGCGCGGCCGCGGGCGAGGCTCGTGGTAGGATGTCAGACTGCACTAAAAAATAGGGGATTTAATGGCGTTAGCATAATAGTATGTTTACTGTGTTATATAGTTTCCGCATACTAATAATGTAAGGAACCGGCGGCTCAAATAGTTTCAAGATGTATTTGCCGATTTAATTTCCAAGAACTTTGCTGTAAGTTTAGGGTAAGACATGATAGGAATGAATACTTGGTGATCAAGATGTGTTTTTTCGTGTTTTATGAGTCTCATCACAAACATTAAAACCATGTGATCATGTCGATAGTCAGTCTGACATGGTAAATAATAATGTGTATTTATCATATTTCACAATAACATATTCAAAAAATAAATTTTGTATTTAATTTTAACATAGCGGACGTAAAGCGGAAAATTGTTTTTAAGTATTATTTTTGTGTATGTATCAAGTGTTACTGATGTAAGATTGGTTTTATGAAAATGAACGTAAGATAGCAATAAAGCGATGAAAAATAAATATCTTTTTAATTTAATGATCTTTTACAGTAATTTTATTATGGTTTTATATACTTACACTAAAAACTTATCATTCATAATTGAAATGAGACACATTTCTTAATTAGACATAGAGTTTATTTATTTATATGTACACACAATAATGGCTATCGTTATTTTATTACACAGTGCCATGATTCGTTCTGGTTTCAAAGTTTATTAGATACTATACACAGTACATTTTAGTAACTTCCTAACTCCATTAAGGCATCAATATGTTCAATTTCTGGGACGATGTCGATTTCAACCGGCTCCGACTTAATTTTAGAATTCTTTGGGTCCAACGAGAAAAACTTGAACAGTTTCGCCAGGTTTATTACAGAGTAGCCCGAGTACGACAACCAGTCTTCAACCGTTTCCTTCAGAACATTGAACGCCGTGACTACTTGTGGGTGAAGTTTTGACTCTGAAAAAGAAAATTGCACAATTATTTAAAGTTGGAACACTACAATAACAGCAACGAAAATAAAAAAAAACGAAACTCACTAGTGTTACTTTTGCTGACATCGAACAAATATAAAAAGAAATAAATTTGAAGGTACAAGTCCTTCTCAGTGTATTCTCTAAACATGACTCCCTTCTCGCACTGTCTGCAGAGCGGGTATCCGCCGGCGAAGGTCTGCGGCAGGCGCGCAGTGCGGTGGCCGCACGCCGGGTCCTCGCACGACAGCCAGCCGCCGTAGTACTGACTGTGGTACTGCCGGATCTGGAGGCTCAGCTGATTGTGAATACACGCCAAGTAATCTATCGGCTTCACCGAACATTTCACGTTTTGACACTGCTCCAAAAACGTTACTGCGTCTTTGTTAGACGTGATGAACGTTTCCCTTATCCGATTTTCTGTCTTACAATTTTCGTTCACGCACACGAAAGTGAACTCCTTGCAGTGCCTGTATTTCTCATGTTCGTTCTCTATCTCGTAGGCCTCGGTGTTAGCGGCCTCCTTCTTGACGAGCTGTCGGTAGCCGGAGGGGTCCAGTCCGAGGCAGTCCGCGACGCGCGCCGGGTCCATGCCCTCGATCGGCTCGCAGATCCGAGATATCACCGGATGCAGCTGATGAGCTAGGTAGTACTTGTAATCGATCTTCAGGTGCTCCGAACTTTTCAGCTCCTCTATGTGGTACGCTCTCTGTGTGGCAGTATTCGCGGTGCCGTCCTCGCAAATGATGTACGGCACGATGTCACCCTTCTTGAACCGCCTACTATTCTTGCTGTTCAGCCGCAGGGCTACTTGAACGTGAGGTTGCGTGCTTTTGTCGGCGTAGTCGTTTGGATTTTTTGTGAGCTGCTTCGTTATAATGAGAAGAGACAGAGGAATTTTGTTGCTGACTAAATCGTCCTTTAGCTTATTCAGATGCGCTTGGATGCTCTCCAATCTTTCGTCGGCGGTTTGTTCCGAGAGAATTTGACTGAGAATAAACCTACCCGCCTCCGCGGCCAGCTGCGACCAGTCGCGGCGAACGATGTCTAGACCCTTGTGTTCGTGAGTGTACACGAAGTCTCCGTTCGGGTTTTTGCTCACCACCACGGCCGCATACTTTTTTTTTTTCAAAAGCAGCAAGTACTTGAATACTCCGTCTATGTCTAGTTCGATCTGCTTGTACTTCTTGTTGATTTCCCGCTTGAGGTCGTGGCCGATCTTGAACACGTAATCGTAGTCCAAGCAATTCGTGTTGATCATTATGCTGTCGGTATCGCCGTAGACGACGTCGTAATTTAGTTTTTGAACTATTTCCTTGGTGTCCATGAGAATCTCTCTACCCTTCATGGTAACCAATGCCGCCAGCGGCTTTGCATAGAATCTAGAATGTGTAAACCCGAGGCAACCGTACATGGAATTCGCCGTGAGCTTCAGCGCCATCTGTCTGATGTTATACTGCATGTACTGGTCTCGGGGCAGGTCGGGGGGCTTCATCAATTTCTTCACCTCCCTGCGGCTCTCTACGAGCTTTCTAATCTGCGTCGGAAGCACACCGAATTCAGTGTTCGACGTCGGCAAAACCAAGTTGTTAACGTCATCGTCGGAGGCGATAGCGTTCCTCCTCTTTATCGTCGTAAAGCAAATGTTATATTCTTGTATGATGCTTGGGTACAGGGAATTGAAATCCATGAGTAGAATGAGTTTATCGTAGAATCCCTTCTTCGGGTCTAAAACGAGACCGCCCGAGTAGGCTGCCTTCTTCTTTCCTTGCTTCTTGGAGGGGTTCGCGGCTCCTTCCTCCTGCTCCTCAGCATCATCTGCCGCGACGTTTTTTTTCCCATAAACTTTATCAGGTACAATGTAATCTT
Organism: Lerema accius; assembly: GCA_001278395.1. Lineage (NCBI taxonomy): Eukaryota > Metazoa > Arthropoda > Insecta > Lepidoptera > Hesperiidae > Lerema > Lerema accius. The sequence continues at coordinate 4,211 of LGAG01000506.1, forward strand.
TCTCTGTAAACGCGTGAAGGAGAAGAAACTCGTTCCTCTCCGACCTGCCTCCCATCAGAGTGCGGGACATGACATTGCCTGCGATCTGCGTTATCTGTAACGCGAGGGGGATCACGTTGAGTTCGCACATCATTTTGAGAATGTACGACGCGTCTTGCATGCTCAGTGTGACAAGTTGCAGTAGCTCGGAGCTGCTCTGGTAGTATCGCGGCAGGTCTTCGAGCGCGACATCGAAGCGTTCGCCTTCCTTCATTTTTAAGATGCTAACGCACAGGGTGTCGATGTCGAAACTCCTCGCGCGAATTAATTCCATCGCGGACAGCTTGACGTCGCACACTAGTCGTCCAAGAAAGGCGTCCTTCGCGGCATACTTCCTCTGCGGCGCGACCGATCTCTTCAGTCTCCCGAGTCGCGACCAGTTCGGTATTCTCATGTCTAGAATGTTCCCGATGAGCAAGTCTTGTTGGAACCCTTGCAGGTCGTGACCGACGACCAGGTCTGGGTCCAGCTTCCAAAACTGGACCATGAAGTAGTTTAGCAGCTCCCGCTCCGTGTCACACTTGTTAAGCTTTGTCGCTTTAAACTGCGCCAAATGCTGTTTCAGGTCCAGTGGCCAGATTTCGTTGCATTTCGTTATTACTGTAAAATCAAATTAATTGGTCATAATAAAGTTCAAAAGAAAAATGATGACAATTAATTATGCAGGTAACTCACCACAAAAATGTTGCTGAAATGGTGGATTCGGCGGCGGTTTGTCTATTGGAAAGCTGTTGTGTGTCAAGCAGCTGAGCATTAGAATTTTTGTTTTATTCGTTTTCGGATCCATTGTTGTCCTCATATTTATCTATAACAGGAAGTAAAAGTCAAAATACATATCATACATTATCATTAAGCTCTTGTTTATCAGATGGTTAGCATGTACTAATAATTCATACTTGAAGGTGAGAAACAAATCTTACTAGTTATATTATTATATAGAAAACTATAGTAACTACTATACTAACTATACTTACACTATTCGTAAAGTAACATTATTGGTATAACTCAAAATAGTATGCACAAACTTACAGTGGCGACAACTATCGGCGGTGGTTCTAAATCACTATCATTTCTAATAACAGTAATTTGTTCCATCTTATCAACGGCTGCTTCCAGTTTACACCAGGAGACCTTGGCCTGGACATTCTCTGGTTGTTTGACCTCCAACCAGCAGGGACCCTTGATCTTCCGACCAAGGAGGAATGTCTCCAATGATGATGTGTTTGATCCAAATATATGTGAGAATGTCAGGTACTTTTTACTTGTATTTGGAGGTGGTAGTGTTGCCTGTAAGTAAAAATATTGCATTCATACTTATAAGAATTCTTCACTAATATGTAAATTGTCAGTAAAATATTGGTTAAACACAAAAGGAAGAAAGGAAACAGAAGTGGCATAGTATTAAAAATTATCAAATTAAATTCCATAATTTTTTATAGTAATTCTATATAATTTTTATAAGATTCTATGGTCATGATGTCTGTCTATTTACAGTAATTTACACTTAACACAATTAGACAAATGAATTTAACAATACTTACTGAATATTTCACTTCTAAGTAGTCAGACTGAGCCGGTATGTCAGGCAAATTAAAACAGTAGTTTTTTGTGACCTTCCTTGATTTGAACTCACTCAGACCTAACTCCTTGGCTACTGAGTTGTTGAACTCTTCATATACATCTGCTATAGTCACTTCTTGGTCTGTGGGCTCTAGGGTGATAGGGTCTAATTTCTGAAACAAAAAAAAAAACAGGGTGACAATTTCCAAAATATCCAAAACATTACCAAAATATCTTTACTAGAAGGACACAATATTAAAAAGTAAGTAAAAAAACATGCTTACATATTCTCTGGGTAATAGAAACAGCTGTCTATTAACATTCTTAACAACTAAACAGCATGATGCCGATCCCGCCTTCTTATTATTAGGCTTCACATAAACTTTCCCAAACAGATACACTACACCTGGTTTCACAAACCTGTCTTCCCAGGCATCTAACCAGTAAAACTTTAATACTTCATCACCTTCCTTGTTAGTCTGTAAAGGCAACTGTCCGTCTGTCTGTATTGTAGCCACAGTTTTGTTGTCACCCATTTGATCTGACCAAGTGCTATTTAATGGTTTCAGTTCCTTTGGCGACTCTTTCTTCACTTGAGGAAATACCTCAAACTCTTCATTGAGAAACTCTTCAGCAAAATCGGTAATTGTATTTGATGAAGCCGGAGGTTCATTCTTGATTTCATTTACTGGGAGTATGGCATCATTACTGAAGTCATCTCCTAAATCAATATGATCAATTTGTGATTCAAATTCCTCTATATTTTGTGTTGCAGAATCTTCTAGTTCTTTCTTTATTTCCTTATCTATTTGCCATGTAGATTTCTTTGGTGTAGTTTTAGTATTTGGGGCTACATTTGAATTTGATGCTACATTAGAATTTGGTGCTACATTAGTATTTGGTGCTACAATAGAAGTTGGTGGTTTAATTTCAACTTTCTCTACTTCCTGTAACAAAACCATTTTTTTTTAATTACTAATTCTCAATGACTCCTGTGACAGTAAGTTTTAATTGAAACTCTTGTACATGAGTTAGACCAAAAAAATCAACAATGCATTGCCAACTAAGAAGGAAGTAGGAGATACATTATTTTTATTCACTTAATCTACGTATAAATAAGTTTCTTAAATGAAAAGTTGTTTAATTTATAATCACCTACCATTACATCATTTGTTTTTACAGGAACTTCTTTTACAGGTGTGAGAGCTGGTTTCTTCACGGAAGAAGACAGGCTTTTAAAGTAATTCTGGGCTTCTTTTTTACTGGACGTCACATTGTTACTCTTACTAACTACAGCAGGTTTCGGCTTGATAACTGCTGCAGCATTGCCATCCAAGTCTGACATGATATCAGACAAAATATTGTCATCTGATAATTTAACATCCTGAAAAATAATAAGTAATGTTAATGAACATTTAAAGAAATACAACACCATTGTAATATAAAAATATAAACCTACTACTTAAGTGGGATTGTTGTCAAGCAATAACTTATTATTAGGTAACAAAATATATATTATAAAAAGGAAGAGTGGCATTACATTTCTGAAGATTATTCAATAATTACAGTCTTAATCCAAAAACAAAATTGTAATTTATTATGTCATAGAAGTTTAATAACTAAATATGTACCTCCTTTTTCTTAGTAGGCATTGCACCTAACAGGTTCCTAATGTTTCCTTTACCAGCAGGCTGAGGAGCCACCCTGGCTTTCCTCTTCTGGCCCCTACCAGTTTCCTTATTATTCGAAGCCACATAGGTGTCTTCAATCTGATCATCATCAAATATCTCTCGGCCATCCTCAACATATCCAGTGCCATCTAAAGATTGCAAACGATTTTGGTCATAAAGTGCATAAGTGTATCATTGATACCTACATGAATAAATGATTTATAATAATCAATATCTAGCACTAAACTGAATATTATCAAATCTGCCTTTTTCATGGTAAGAGCTGGAGTTTGTTTACTAAATATATTTTTTTTATTTAAATTGGACACAGAATAATAAGCAAAACAGAGGAACATTACCGTCTTCGATCCAGTCGTCTTCCTGTCGCTGCAATACGCGTTCTGTGTATTCCCTCTCATCGACAGTATCATACACATTTTCCATCTCATCAACATCATATTTGTTTTTGGACCCTTTCCCTTTACACTGCTTCAACCTCTCGAAAGCCGACATACGCCCATGTTTATCAATTTTCTGTCGCTTGGCCCTGGAGCCCGCTGCAAGATAATGAAACCGTAAACATCTAAGTAAAATTAAGTTACTATTTAAAGGGGATATACATACCCAGGGATTCTGCCATTATGTTAGTAAAAGGCTTATTATACAATAAATGGTTAGCAAAAGTTATAAAACTTAGAAATCATGAAAATATTATCGTGGCTGTTTTTAAAACTTATTTGACTTTTACTTGGGGGGGTGACTTTGACAGAGCGTCAAAATTGGCGCGAAATAGTTTGTCTTTTTCACATAGACAATTTATATTTGAAGATATTTATGGACAGCGTACACTAGTCTCAACGAAATGTTACTTCCACGCTGGAAATTATCTTCATTCGAAACCTTTTTAGTTATACATAGATAAATCAATGTAATTTTCTTTAAATTTATGCAAAGTTAATCTTCAGGCACTCAACTTTTTGCCGGTTTACGCTTACACTAATTTATTCCTGTTTTTTTCATATCCTAAATATAAGAATCTAAATCAAAAAAGTCAATACCATCTCGTTGATTATTTCGCGCCAAATTATGACTTTTCTGTCAAGTAAATGTCAGTTTAAAAGCTGTTGAATGGACACTGTACAATAGACGATTTATTTTATAAACAAATTACTCTTAGTTTGACTTTCTGTTTGCTTCAATTCGTTTACTTTGAAATTTGTTACAATGGCAATGAGAGATTACGTAGCTGACAAAGGTAAATAATATAATCAAGACATATTCCCACACGGTTCCCATGTATTTTAAACCAAGTATCAACTCGACGTTTTACTTGTAACCATTTGTTTCAGAGACGTTCAAAAATTTCTTGATAGATTTTTGCCAAACTGACGATGAAGGAAATAAGTTTTTCAAGTACTCAGAGCAGCTTACTAAAGTAGCTCACAGGGACTTGGTAAGTCTAACATTTTGTAAGGTTAGGTTGAACATAGCGCATTCGTGAATTATCTCACCTGTACCCTTCTTTTTTAAAGGTGGCTTTTGTAGTCGATCTTGACGATCTTCATGAACACAATGAAGAATTAGCTGAAGCAGTACGCCAGAATACCAGACGATACACCTACATGGTGTCAGATATTGTTTATGAGATGCTTCCTAATTACAAGCATAGAGAAGTAAGTATTTGAAATGTAGTCAATCACTCTTGTTGTGCAAGGTGATCCTCCTTCTTTGTTTGCTTTTGAACCAAGCTTCTTTAGGCTTTTCCTCAACTCAGGCCCTTTGCATTGAAGGTTGTATACCTCGTTTTTTCGTCGTGATATAAAAGGTAAACAATCTTACAGTGTCTTTTTTATGAAATTATCGATTTAAAAATAAGACAGACACAAATAAAATAATAAATAAAGAATAAACAATATTTTAATGTTAAAATAAATTTCTGTATACTTCTAAATATTTTTTTAAAGTAATGAAATAATTAAAAGTAGTGCCAAGATTGTTTACCTTTTATATCACGACGAAAAAAACGAGGTATCTACACACTGTATCTACATAATGTATAATGTATGGACTGCTTATAATATTTTCAGGTGGTTGCCAAGGATGCCCTGGATGTGTATATAGAACACAGGATAATGTTGGAAGCAAGGAACCACAGAATCCCCGGGGAGATGAGGGACCCCAGGAACAGATACCCTCCAGAATTGATCCGAAGATTGTAAGCTGCTAGTTCTTATTTGTTCTTGAGATTAAATTATGACTTTTATGCAACTGCTAGAATCAGGAGCATTTTCTAGTATAACTCACAACAACAAAACATCTTGTGTTATTTAGCATGATAATCTCTAACATCATTCTTTTAATTTTCCTATTATAGCTATGAATTACCTAATTAATTGATAGATTAAAAACCATGATATAAATAAATATAAACTATAAAAGGCTGTAAAACATGCTCATTTCCTACAACTTATAATACCTATAGATGGTTTGTGCTTATAAACTTTTCATCTTTTTCAGTGAAGTGTATTTCAAAGACATGTCCAGTTCTAAAGGTCTTCCAATTCGGGAGGTAAAAGCTGAACATATTGGCAAACTAGTAACTGTAAGGGGTAAGTGTTCTTTAAAGAATAATTACTCCATGAAAAAACATTAGATACTTATTAACGGTACTAACAAATAATAACAAATGATACATATCCACAGGTATAGTAACACGGTGCACAGATGTAAAGCCCCTGTTAGTGGTGGCAACGTACTCGTGCAGTGCATGTGGTGCGGAGACATACCAGCCGGTGCGCGCGCTGCAGTTCACGCCGCCGCCCGCTTGCACGGCCGACGAGTGCCGTCTCAACAAGACCGCTGGACAACTACATCTGCAGACCAGAGGCTCGCGCTTTCAGAAGTTCCAGGAGTTGAAGATACAGGAGCATGTGAGTGGATATGATTGATGATGTTTGGTAATGGATATTTTTTATCTTTGTTGAGTGATTGTTGTCTATTTCTTATGTGATTGTTTCTCAGTAAGTCTAGGCATGCACTAGGTAACCAGGCTGCGGCAGCCTAAATATGTAAAGAATTCTTCAAATCAACCAATCATTTGATGGATTAACTTTCATTGTGTTTCAATGCACATATAATCTTTTAAAAATGTGCGTCGGCAAAGAATGCTTTAAGCACTGAGTTCACTATTATGTAAAGTTTAAATAAACAAAATTATTAATTTTCATTACATTGCGCAGTCAGACCAAGTCCCAGTGGGGCACATCCCTCGCCAGCTGTCGGTGTACTGCCGCGGCGAGACGACGCGGCGCGCGCAGCCCGGCGACCACGTGGCCGTCACCGGCGTCTTCCTGCCACTGCTCAACGCCGGCTTCCGACAGATTATGCAGGGGCTGCTCTCCGATACATACCTTGAGGCTCATGTGAGTACCGGAGTCCGCCAATATTTCTCCCCCTCTTTTAGACCTCTTAGAGTCATGCGAGTCGTTTGGGGGCCTCCTGACAGCAACGCATAGCTTGTCGAATGCAAACCCTATTGGATCTCCTGCTCAATAGTGGGGCTCCCCCTCCACCAGGAGACTGTAGTATTCCCAAGTTCATGCCTCGCTAGAAAGGTATCTTGAGACCCGTAAATAGCTCGCCATCAGAGAGCGTCTGGGATAGGAAGACCCACAGTCCAAGTCAGTACTGCTGTCATGGATGTTTGTCAATGGCTATCAAAATGTCAGTTTTCAAGATTGATGGTTGTGTCTTGTCCTTTAATTATCAATTAACTATGATGTCTATTATATGGTAATTAAAGTTCAAATTCGATTGCAGGGTGTAACTTGCTTGAACCAGAGCGACGAAAGTGAAATGGCCGAGGCCCTCACTGAGGAGGAACTGGCTGAGCTAGCAGATGAGGACCTGTACTCCAAGATGGCGCAGAGTTTGGCGCCGGAGATATACGGACATGAGGATGTGAAGAAAGCTCTTTTGTTGCTGTTAGTTGGAGGCGTTGATAAGTATGTATTAGTCACTATTATCCGTAATAATGGAATATGAAAAAAAGTGAGAGGCATAGTGTAATTGTTTGAGTATAAAGAACTATCTTGTTTTATATTTCACCGGTTTATTTATACTTAGAAGACTTACTAATGATTTAATGTTTTTGTAATAGCTAACAATTGAAGGATAAACTATAGGTAGGATATACTATAGGATATAATATAGGTATGGTAAGCTTAAAACTAATAAACTATAGAATATCGTACCTCATTGAATGGAATGATCAGCGATAATAATCAATTACTCCACGAAAAAGTCAACACACAGTCTTCATTACTCTACTCTACCATCTATTTAGCATTTCCACTTGTGTTGTGATTTACATCAATGTCTGTATAATGTATGATGTATGGGTACACTCAGACGGCCGAACGGCATGAAGATTCGTGGCAACATCAACATCTGCCTGATGGGCGACCCCGGCGTGGCCAAGTCGCAGCTGCTCAACTACATGGACCGCCTGGCGCCGCGCTCGCAGTACACCACCGGCCGCGGCTCCTCCGGCGTTGGCCTCACCGCCGCTGTCTTGAAGGTTGCCATTCACCACTCACCGTTCACCATTCACCAGTCACCGATCACAAGTCACTACTCACTAGTTTTCATTCACCATTCAATAGTCATCACCACTCATCGCTTATCACTCACCAATCACCATTCACCACTAAACTCTTCCCAGTCACTTCTCACTACTCACCATTTATTGGCTGATAATAATAATAATAATAATCTTTACTTGTGAACATAAGTATAAACAGGTCTTAAATGTAATGAGTATACCCTTAAATGTAATGAGTCTTAAATGTATGAGTAAATGAGTGAGTCGACCCTTTCGGGCGTACAAATAATATTAACCTACAACTTTTTTACAACTTTACTAACTTTTGCTTTACTACTTACTACGTTACTGTTTGTTTCTACAACAGATCTCATCTGTACATTGTTGCTCGACGTCACCACTTGTATGCACAGTATTACTTCAATATTACTATTGTTTTATTGTTCCGTGTAGGACCCGTTCACGGGCGAGATGATGTTAGAAGGTGGCGCGTTGGTGCTGGCCGACCAGGGCGTCTGCTGCATCGACGAGTTCGACAAGATGGCCGACAACGACCGCACCGCCATACACGAGGTCATGGAGCAACAGACCATCAGCATCGCCAAGGTAATGACAGTCATCTTCAAAGTAATGCCATTCATTGCCAAGTTATTGCCATGAACACCAAACCACTTATGTATCATGGTGGTTTTTAGAACATTTTCTTTTTTCACATTTTTTACCGACAACGCAATGTCAATACATTATAGAATATATTTTATACCTTAAATTACTCCAGAGTGACTTAACCAAAAAACATATTATAAAGACAGAAAGTATTTTATTTTAATTTTCTCTATATTTACTAGATGTAGGTGCGATTTACCGAACTCCAAAAATATGGTTTATTTATCATATTAATTACCTCCTAACCTTAGTAATGATTATATCCTAATCATATTAATATTCTTTTTATCTTCAATTAATAGAATCAACAGTTTTATGATAAAAGAGAATATTAACAACATTTTTTAATTATTAAAAAAAAACTAATAGGTGATTATTATAATAAGCTTTATCAAGTTTTATTAATATTTTAAATAATGTAGTTAGTATATAACGATAAGGCCATTAATATTGTAATCAATAGAATATATTATGTATTTTATCTATTAATTAACTATTATAGTATGCTGATTAATAATAATAGGGGAGATTATATAATTCATAGATTATGTTAATTAAATTAGGTAATAAAAAATTATTAAAAAAGTTATTTGCTGCATATAAAAAATATTTAGAAAATAATACTCACATATACTTTTTAGATAATTTCCTATTCCAAATAACTTTCAAGCAGTTATGTGTCAATAGCAAATAAAACATCTAAAATCTTTCACCATTAAAAAATGATATAATTGCATACCAGTGCAGGTGCTAACACTACCATTAAAACAGGTATGATTCAGAAGAATAACAGAAAATAGCTTATTAATTATTTTTAACTAAGCAACGTTTCTACAGATGACTGCTACGTCATCGCGTCGTCGTTCATTGTCTCCTTTGATATTGTTGTTAATTGTTTGTTTGTCTGTCTGTCGGCAGGCTGGTATAATGACGTGTCTGAACGCGCGCGTGTCGATCCTGGCGGCGGCCAACCCGGCGTACGGCCGCTACAACCCCAAGCGCACGGTGGAGCAGAACATCCAGCTGCCCGCCGCGCTGCTCTCGCGCTTCGACCTGCTCTGGCTCATACAGGACAAGCCCAACAGGTACGACGGGTCTTCGGTCATGTTGGGTCTGAGAACACATGTACGAGTACGAGTTTTTGCAAACGATACTCGCTAGCGTCTATAGTAAAATGTTTGTATAGAATTTCGTTCAGCGCCCCTGACGGATACGTGAAGAACTAAAATCGGTACCATGAGTTGTATAATGTTATGGTTTTAGAGCCTCTGTTGAAATGTAATGTCATACATGGCCATCTTATGGTGTAACAGGTTATCTCGGCATACAATAATTTGGGGTCTTAAAAAGTAATGAGTAACTAATTATAACCTGGTCGTCTTATAACCTATCAGGCTGCCTTGGAGTACAATAATTTGGAGACCCGCTGGGAAGTAATGAGTAGCAAATTATAACCTGTATCACATATGTCTGAATCAGTATTTTAATTCAGTAGTTTAATTCTAAAAACAAATAATGCTATTCGCTTTAGGTATATTTAAAAGTACATTTTGTAAAATTTTCGTGACTGAGTGGTTTCATTCGGTTAATTATTTAACACCGCTTAACTTGTGTGTGTGTGTGTTGTGCAGGGAGAAGGACCTGGAGCTAGCGAAGCACATAGCGTACGTGCACCAGCACAGCGCGCAGCCGCAGCGAGCCGGCCGCGCCGCGCTGTCCATGCGGCTCGTGCGGCGCTACGTCGCGCTCACCAAGAGGAAGCAGCCCATCGTGCCCACCGCGCTTGCCGACTACATTGTCTGTCAGTATTGCTATATACCTTATGGCTTTTGGAATAAGAGCAAAATTAGGTCGGCGATTATTAATCTAGGTCCGAACTGGATGACTTGTCGGTAGTGCTCACCGCGCTCGCAGACTACATCGTCTGTCAGTACTATTATATTCCTTAGTGGGACGGAATAGAAGTTAAATTAGTTTTACGATGTTTTGGCTATGTCCGAGGTATCGAGTAGTAGAGTAGTTCATTATCGAGTTACTAACATGGATAGAAGATGCTAGCATCTGGGACTTAACGTGGGTTTTATTATTAGGATAATATTAGTAGGATGTCATAAAGATCAGCTCTATACAGACTGCTACATACAATGTCCATAGAATTTTTTAACGTTAACGACGTGTGTGCTTTGATTTGTTCCAGCTTCGTACGTAGAGCTACGGCGGGAAGCACGTAACGCCCGTGACGTCACATTCACCTCCGCCAGGAACTTGCTCGCCATACTGCGGCTGTCCACTGCTCTCGCTAGGCTCAGGTATGTTGTATGTAGTTATCATAACTCATTTCTTTTATTTGGTGGCTAGGTATGATCAAATGCATTATAATTTATATAAACTTACCTTATATAAGCTACTCGTATGTTCTTAGGCTATCAGATGTGGTGGAAAAAGAGGATGTATCTGAAGCTATTCGCCTCGTGGAGATGTCCAAGCAATCATTGCAACATGTGGAGGAGAATGTGCAGAGGTAACTATTACTTATTTGACGGATTTCAACATATTATTATGAGTTGTCATTTGATTTGTCTCCATTACATATTCATTGCTCTCATCTTCCCTAATTTTAATTTGTTAATGATTATTTGTTAAATACAGAGATCGGAAAACCCATTAAAAAAGGATAACCGATATAAACGGTTAACATGTTGATCTGTTAACCTATTAAAACGGTTAACCTGTTAATCTGTTAACCTGTTTAAACGGTTAACCTGTTAAAATCGTAATATAATGATTCTGTTAACAGGTTTAAAATGTTACTGCTAGGTACCTAAACGTATGGGTTAGCCGTTACTTTGAAGGAATTAGTAATTACTGTTAACCTCGGTTTTTCGGTTATTAACCAGAATGAATGAGGTAGAATATTAAGAGAGAGTGGGAGGAAAGCGATGTACCGCTGGATTATATCAATAATATTCAACCGTGCTTGACCGACACGTTAAATTATCAAATACCTAATAGGAATTAATAAAAATAAAATTATAACTAAAAAAAACTAGAAGTCGCCGGCGGCTCCGCCCGCGTAATCATCCCGTTTCTTGAATTTTTTTTTTTTGCTGATTCTCTCCTATTCATCTTAGCATGATGTTATGTAGCCTATAAGCTTTCTCGATAAATGGACTATCTAACACTAAAATAATTTTTGAAATCGGTTCAGTAGTTCCTGAGATTAGCGCGTTCAAACAAACAAACAAACTCTTCAGCTTTATATATTAGTCAAGATAGATAATCGTAATATGAATGAAATAAATATTTGCGTGGCTCGCGCGATGCGACGATGTTTTGCTCGCGCGATGCGACGATGTTTAGGTCGTCACTTGTCGCTCGGTCGACCTCGTGCTCCGCCATTTTGAACCGTAAATGCAGAAACCGTTTTTAATTTAGTTAGGATTAACCGAAATGAGTACCGTAACATATTGTTTCTGTTAACACATTTCATTCTGTTAACAAGTCATTTAGGTTAATCGATTGATGAAAATACAGAATTGTTCGGTAACCCTTTTAACCTGTTAACCCTTTTAACAGAGGGTTAATAACCGATAGATTTCGATTATTAACCTAACCGAAAAGAACTCTGGTTAAATATGATAACTGTCAGTATGTTATAATGTATTCTGTTGTGTGGTGTCAGGGGTATCAGCTCGACGGACCGTATATTCGCGGTGGTGCGCGAGCTGGCCGGCGCCGCCAACACTGTCAAGATTGCTGACGTCATCGAGCGCTGCGTCGACAAGGGGTTCAAGCCAGACCAGGTGCTATCACTGTTTATATTACTGTACTTATATAATGTGGAACATGAATGTTACTATGACTGTTTAAACTACTCATAATAATGTAGTGGAACATTAATTAATTCATTATATTTAAATATTATGTTTGGTCTAAGCAACTAAGTTTGTGTCCAAAAAATTTTTTTTTATTTGCTTATCAATATTTATTGTTCTATAGCATCTACTATATCGAGCTGTGTAGCGAAATGCCGGATAGCCCTTCTATTGACGTTCTGAGTTTGATTTTCATCAAGGTAGAAATATAAAGAAGAGTCTTAAATTTATTAATCCATTGTTTTAAATGATGTACCCCAAAAAAAAATAAAAATTGTGCTACAGCATAAAACAAATTCTGAAAAACTATACTTAAATTTCAGAATTATAATATAACTTTTACTTAACCCTATATATTGACATTGCAGGTAGACGCTTGTATCGAAGAGTATGAAAACCTGAATGTGTGGCAAGTGAACCAAGTGAGGACCAAGATTACCTTCATGTAACAAACTATAGACTTCCCGCCTACTTTGATAGTTTCTCATCACCATAGAATTAAGTACAATCTAGAATTAAGTACAATCTTTAATATAGTGTTAAGTTTTTGTAAGTGTATGTTTGATAATGTTCAATGATTTTTTGCATTGCTGCGACTGATTGAATAAAGATATTTTCGAAATGTCTTGTTTTATTACGAAGGAGGTATGGGAACTAAAAACAAATATATTTTTTTATCGCGAAGGGTTGTTATTACGTTTTACGTCAAAATGCAAACGGCACAACAAAACTCAATTTAGGTATATTGAATTGTTAAAGTTATCAATTTGCAACATATTTGCTTTGTGACAGTATATCATTGATATGCAGTACATATATGCGCAATTTGCATTGAC
>LGAG01000506.1:17587-85038 GCA_001278395.1 Lerema accius
ATCTAAAAATCAAATATATCAGTGGTAAATTCTAGTTTTGACTAAGTATTTCTAGTTTTCACAAAGGCATTTAGTAAAAACTAGTTTTAACTAGGAAAAACGCGTTTTATCTAAGAACGGGTTTTAACTGTAACATATAATATTAGCAACACTACGGAAAAAAGCTGGCAAGAAAGCATACACATTATTAAGAAATTAATGCTAAGTGAAGTGATCGATAGAATTAATTTCACAATCTTACGGTTTCAATTTTACCATATTTTAGAACGATTTACTTTAAACTACTTGTCATAATTATATTCTTGCTGTTTTCATATTTGAAATATAAGGCAGTTCCTGCTTCTCGATAAGGGCATACATGGCCCTTGCCCAGGGCCTCTGAGAGACCTTGAAAAGCTTTAAATCTTTCAAAAGGAAAATTTGTAAGCAGTAAGTAGAGTTCTATGATCGAAAAATTTAGGTATGACGAGCAGGTAATTGATTATTCATTATTTTACAATAGGACCCCAAATTCGTGTGTCCAAGTGCCCCGACATGACCTGAGACGTATCTGATAACACATAAAGCTTATTCTATAGTTTATAGTTTTATTCAAAAGGTATGGGTTCAGCATCTGTATTCTTGTTTTCCTATCTCCGCAGTAGGCAGAATATGTAATAAATTTATTTCCCCTTTGCTCGCTTATGAAAGTAATAACTTATAGGCGGAGGTAACCCCACCGATGAGATTCTGCGATGCGATTGGTAAGCCAATTCCGTGTTCAAATTGTCTTTTTTATTATGTAACCTTTTTGTGATTAAAGTGTTTACATCGACTGTTCGTATTATTGTCACTGGCTTTGTGAATTTATTTTTCCGACCTTTTCGCAGAATTATTTTCGTAGAGAAATGTTTACTAACGGGAGGTTGATATGCTGATACGTTGCAATTTTTCTCTACAGCTTTAAAAAGCAAAACGATTTCAGTTTGGAAATTTGGATGGAAACAGACGAAGATGTATTTCATATAGGTCATTATTACTAGGAATAGGAATCATATCCCGTTCGTCATGGGCTTTGAAACGATGATATATTATTAATATATTCACCGTTTCTCTACTTTTAATAGAATGTCTCTATCATTGTGTATTGCCTGTATTCGCTGCACCACCTGAATTATGAGGAAAGAGGGCATGGGCCTGCCGTGGGTTGCTAATGTAATTGAAACTGTAATTGCACGCATGCAGTTGGGTTATTCTGACAATTGATAAAGGTTAATTAAAATGTTATAAGCATAACTATTAATTCACAAGTTATGCAATGCTCACTCGTAGAACCTATTTACCTAAATAAAAATGTATAAGTTGCATAAAAATCATTGTCACCTATACTCCTTTTTTGAAGCATTTTATTGTACGTAATGAATTATGTTGCTACCATTTTGCTGTTGTAAGGTGGAATATTCCTAAACTAGGAATTAACCTAATGTACTTCTTATAGTACAAAGCATCGATTTACTATCGATTATCAAGGTGCAGTTCAGAACACCGTTATTTCAAACGGGAGCCGTCCGAGCAGTCGTATTTACTGTTTTGATGTAATGTAATGGTATCCTTGAGCAAGTTGATTGTTATCGGCCGCCCAGTTAGGACCAGCCTGTCACAGCTGACGGACTGTGACCACGTTCAATTACTATCGCGATCGGAGCGCGAGGTAAGGCTTGTACACATCGAGGCGTTTCGGCGGTACAACCAGGAGATAAATAAAATAACTCTACACTTCTTTGAGGGATATCCCCAGCAGTAGGATTTCCTGTGTCGTTGGTGTCATGGACTACACAAATGGACAAAGGACTTAATACACCCAGATCGAGAATACAAATTGAAATTCATAGTTCAAACTGCCCCGTTGTGAATCAAATTCAGATCCCACTGAATGAGCTGTTTGGGATGGAAATCATTGCGCTTAAGGGTCCTTGGTAAGAGATTGATAGCTATGATCTATGACCGTAGGAGCAATTTTTATAACGTCAAAAAAAAAATCATTATTATTAGCACTAATATTAAACAGTTGGTATCCCTTCACACTCGTATTCAATTAAATGATAGACCGAGCAAATTTTCCTTCATGGCGTGTAAATGTATAACAGGCCTTATATTCTAACGGCATAAACACAAGATTTGTACCCCTGCTATAAACGGCATAATGGACAAATCGTACATTTTTAATGTCAATCCTCTTACATAATGGAATCACTAATAACATGTTATATATATTATCATGGAATATAATCGTGTAGATAGCTGGAAGTTTAGTTCGTAGTGGAGACAGAGCTAAGGGTTCAGGGTTCGGTTCCCGTCCGTGTAAGGTAGTACGGTGCGGTGATAAACAAATTAATAATAAATCTAAATCGTTATCATTTTGTGTTAAGCGATTATAAAATAAATTATTCACTTCATATCACGCTATGTCAGTAGGTATCTACCTATCTGCTAAACCCACCTCAATACTTAATAATTTAACTTCACCTCCTGAACCCCGTTATTTTAACTTCACCAATGTAAAAGCTGGGTTTAGTTATTATCTACTAGATAGATACCTACTAAATCAGATAATCGATTCAACGTTATCTTAGTGATATCTAAATTCTAATGGTGACGCGAAATTCAAACTATTTAAATCGTTGAGTTAGTTTAGTATACGGTAGACACATTAAATTAATGATAATTAAATGTAAATTTTTACTGCCTGCGGCTACGCTAAAGGCGATGAAATTTGACACGGCTAATCGCAGGCGCCGGCCTATCAAATGCTATTGGTGCCCCCATAAAATGATTTAATTTGCATACCCATAGGAGAAATTATGACAGGGCATAGGCGCCAGTTTTGATTTAGATACTGTAAGACTGTAACATTTTTATCATATACTAGTGAACCGCCTTCGCTTCGCTTCGGTGTACATTTTACTTGCTATACTGCGGAAACAAAAAAGTTTGCTGGAATATAAAGTTAATATACTTACTATAGGTACTTATAACATTTTTTTTTCATAGCTTGGATTGAATTATTGTATTTTTATTAAGGATTTTCGTGAGAAATAATTACAAATATACGCACAAATGTTTCCTCTTTATAATATTATAGTAGGTAGGTACTTAAAGCACTTGTGTATACCACTGAATTTCCGCTAAAATGCTAAGCCGATTTTAATAAACGTTCTGTGGTGTATTTATAAGTGATTTAGAGTATAGTTTAGCACTACGTTGGTCCCCGTTGGTGGTGCTGTTGTCGAGATTAAAGGATCCATCAAACTTTTAGAAGTCTCGAAATACCGAACAAAAGTTTTCCAATATGATGAGCGTTTATAACATGAAAATTCAAGATCGTACCTAAATTACCTGATGTGGATACCTAAGTGATCGAACTTTAAAGATGTTGCTGAACGACATTTGTTTAATCTAGTTGTTTTATAACTTAAGATATTTATGAATCGACGATAAAGTTGTTAGTTTATTCTACGCAGGGCTGTCTTAAGCATATTCCGCGCCGGGGTGCGATTGATTAGCCGGCGCCTATTGTTGCAAAAAAAACGCAAAATAATTTTAATTTTCCATTTATTAATTTCTCAAAACTCTGTAATTTATGTATAAAAAAAAATCGTAAATTATCTAAATGTAAGCACCTAATAAAAATCTAAGTTTCTAGTGCTCGGCGCCCGCTAGTACCCCGCGCCCGGGTGCGGCTGCACCCCTTGAACCCCCGGGTAAAGACGGCCCTGATTCTACGAAATTTTTTAAGTTATAAAAACAGACTTTATAGAGTACCTACTAGACGATACCCGCGGCTTTGCCCGCGGAAGAATAGAATTCATCCCAGGGGAACCTATAAACGGGATAAAATCTATCCTATGTCCTATTCCTAGATTCAAACTATCTGTGTGCCAAGTTTTAGCTTAATCCGTTCAATAGTTAGAGCGTGAAGGAGGGACAAACATCCAAATATCCAAACATCCTTACAAACTTTCACATTTATAATAGGTATTAGTAGGATTAGTAGGATTTTCTCTTAATAAAAGCTCTGCGAACATGTCTTATCATCCGTGACGATGAAAACACACGTTACACCCACTCATTGTGAAATCACACGAGGTGTTTGTTAAGAAATTATGCAGGTCACGAAACACCTACCAACACTAAAATAACACTGTTTGGTGCAAGTGTGTTTTGTAAACACTGAACATAGCTGTCGACTTAGTAAGCTAAACGCGATTAAACGGATTTCTTCGTATTAGTTACACCTACCTACTATTAGTTAGGTATTAACTATGAAGTAACACACAATTTAATTTAAATTTTACTTTTATTGCATCCATATCACATATAATAACATAAATATTCCTAGTCCGTTTTTTAATCTGTCTTATTTTAAAACAAAAAAAATAAAAATTTCAAAGCAGATTTTGTGAA
Organism: Lerema accius; assembly: GCA_001278395.1. Classification (NCBI taxonomy): domain Eukaryota; kingdom Metazoa; phylum Arthropoda; class Insecta; order Lepidoptera; family Hesperiidae; genus Lerema; species Lerema accius. The sequence continues at coordinate 22,031 of LGAG01000506.1, forward strand.
TATTTAAGCATAATTATGTGATATTGACATGATGAAATCACTTAAACATTGCTGGAAAAGTGAAAGTTTCCTAAAACTGTGTGCTAAATAGGACAAGTTAAAAATGGACTGTGTATACCTGTGTAACATCACTTTCAATCACATCAATTATTTCATATTATAATGAATACACGGATTTCCTAAAATATTTTTCAAAATTTATACATTACAGATTGTAGGTACGTAAATCTGATCAAAGAAATTTCGCCACAACGAAATCGTAGGTATCATTTTAATTTATCATAGTTATAAAGTACCTCCAATTATCCACACTTTAATTAAATTCCTTATTATTCCTCGTGTCATTCACTTAACACTCTGGCCCTATTACGTTTTACGATTGTGCCGATTAGATAAACTTTCGCAGCAGAGTCTATTCTATGCCATCCTGTAGTATTTCCCATTTCTTCTTTTGTATAAATAGAGAATGATTGAGAATGAGTCCGTTCCATCAAAATTATACTTACCTGCTTTTTTCCGAAGTGTTTTGGTACTTCCGGCGACTATTTTCACTGGTAGTTTCAGACGCTAGATATTGTTACTAGTAGTCTTTCTTGGACAAAAAGTATAGTTTGGCCATTTGAATTAATCACTGCTTGATGCAAAACCATTACCGTCTGAGTGACAGTTACGAATAAAATATTTCCATTAGAGTCTTTGTAGAGTAAAGGTCGGTGGCTTTTTACAGTATCTAACATTTTGTGATATTTTAGTTCGATATTAATTCGACAATAATATAATTTAAAATGTAGTTTTGTTTTATTTCCGTCTTTATGGTACGCCCAAAACAATAATTACGAGTACCTACCAAGCAAATTTTTTTATAATTTAAAATAAACTACTTGACATAATAAGTATGTCCTAATAAAGTATGTATGTCCTAACCTAACGTCCATTAATAAGGACGTTTAAATTTAAAAACGAAAACAGAATATGAATTGAACTAAGCTGACGGGCATTTTGAACATTTTGTTCGAGTACTATCAATAGAAAGTACCTTTAGGAAAAGACTCAAAAATCCGTTTTCGCCACTTCAATTTCAAAGCGCCGTTCATATCAAAATTCCCAATATAAAGGCGAAGTTTATTTAAATTGCTTTGAATTTTAAGTGATTCGGTGAGTACGATGTCGAGCGTGTTCCGCAGTTTATTTTAAATTTTCTGACAATATTATCTTCGCCCGGACGCTGCCCGGATAACTTTCAAACTAGGACGAATCCGGGGATATCCGAGCTTTGTCCAAAATAACATTGAAATTCTCGAGGCACTAACGTATTGTTTTAATTGGACATGTTTAACTCATAACTGAACGAAATTTCTGTAAAATTTTGGGTATAAAACGGTTTGGTATTATGTCCAAGTAGGTGATACTCTTACCTGTTAAGAATCAAACCAAATTAAATTTACTTAAGTTGTCTTACTTGTTTGACATGAAGACTGTTATTAAAAAAAATTTCGTTCATTTGAAATTTTCATAATTTATAAAATTTGATCTCACTATAACGTAAGTTTACCTATACGTCATAGGTATACCTACTCAATATGTGTAAATTTCAATGATCATCCCACGATATTGAAGTTACTCGTACCTGCCTCAATTTACTAGCGTCTGACGTGCAAACTTTGTGGGCATAGATTCGCGGCTCAAGGGCCGAGATTGCAAAAGTTCAAAGGTGAAGAGTTTCTTCTCCACCTGCGCCCCCTCACGTCGGGACCAGTAGTTTAAATTTCGTGGCGATTAAACCGATGTTTGCTTACGAAATAATAAAAGGTATGACTAAGTTTGCATTTTTATCGGAGGAAATCTTTAAAAATTACACGGTCTCTGCAAGTTTCGTACAAGAGATTTCTACGTCCCGTAGGCTTTTTCGAGATATACGAGGAAGATCTTAGATATTTCCTACTATGACTTTATTCGTACGATAGCATGACACTAGATCTAACAGAGAGTATTGCTAAAAGTGAAGTAAAAAATAATGCTCTATAAAGCGTTTATGAATATTTTTTTGAGAATATAACGGCTAAGGGTAAGTGTAATGCGATGTGGCTCATTTTCACGTTTGAATATAGCAAGATTTTTTGCCTTGCTCAAGTTAGGCGATGATTGATGAGCCCGGAAACTCCGTCGCGAAAATATAAATATTAAGTGTAGGGCACGTGGATATTAAAATGAATGTACTTTGTAAGATATAAAATAAATTTCGACGGCCCGAACCGGCGTTATCATTATCAAACTTTTTCTGTGTATCCAAAACGAACCGGAAGGATATTTAGATGGAGGTAGTTTATACTCCGTATTGCGTATATAATAATGGAAGTGTTGTGCAGGGACTGTAAGGTAAGTACATTAAATTCCTTTAAGAATTGTTACCATTGTTATGCATTAGTAGTCACTGAAAGTCTTAGTAGCGTTACCATTTTCTTAAAAAGCAGTTAGACTAGAAAATAAATAGCACAATAACATCTGTATCAGCTAGTTACATAATAAAGACGATGGTTTGTTAGTTGTTTTATTATTGGAATTGCAGAGTGGTCGGCGTCAGATGGCAGTGATAATAGTGGCGGTCGTTTGACGTAAGCTCGAGTATCTGCAGAGCTGCGGCGCGCGGCGTGACCGTGGCGGTTGTGCTGCGTAATGTTATTGCGGCAGTGGCTATGGCTTGCCGCTGTGATATAACAACACACAAATACCCTCACCTACGTATTCTTCGTGTATTATCCGGCTTTTTGTTTTGCCAGCCGATTTTGAGTAAGTTACGAAGTATATATTTGACGTTTCTAACGTTGATAATGTGATAGTTTTTGTATATTGAGGCATTAATAATTACCAAAATGGTTGGTTGTTATGTCTCTCGCTTCATGTGCAAACGGTGATCATAAAGTGAAACCTCGGTTAACATTTATCCCTTTGATTTCACTCAAGAACCTGGATTGTGGACTTCAAGTAAGTTATCACAGAATTAAATGAGTTACATAGTAAGATGAGTGTAACAGTTTACCTTGCCCATCGAATAACGTAACGAAAGCAACATTTTATAAAGACTACAGCCAAGAATAAATAGACGTATCGGAAAATGCTTTCATTCTTCATCGCCGAGGTCACCTAAATACTCGAAACGATTTATGTAAACAGCAAGGTACGAGAAGGTCACCTGATCGCATTTACACGAATCGTGACTTGCTGAAATATCTGCATTGCCTACAGACCGTGGCTAGACGTATCTGCACGCAAATCAACTTATAAGACGATTGAAATTATCAGGCGATTGACGATAAATGTCTAATCGATGAACGGGTAGGATAAGTAGATAGGAGAAGAGGGCTTAAGGGAGTTGAGGGTCGGTACGTTAATTCTTTAGTTCTATTATCATTGCTGGAAACTCATCGGTGATTCCAGGTTTGGCTGGCCATAGACGCGTTGCTTTAAGAGAAGCGGTTGCAATTGTATGATCCAACTGCTTCAAGATTCTTGTGTAGTGCTTAAAGCGGCGATCAGATGCCGTTGCTCGTTAAGTTGTTTGTCGACTAGTTTTAGAAAAAAATATAAATATGACCATTCGGATCAAGCTTAATGATAATGTATCACCGAATAGTCTGAGAACTACAGCTTTTGTAAAATATAATTAATTTTACTGTATTCAAATTAATAAGCTATTATCTTAGCCATACCAAATATACATAATACAGTACGTCATAGTGTTAGGACATGTAGAGACCACATACCACAATAAATGACCTGATCTGAACTGATCGTTCTTGTTTATCCCACGCAAAAAAACGAAGATCAAAGGATTGCCTTCATTTGAGAAAAAGCTCGCCGCGAGGAATGGGGATAATTAATCGGGTAAAGGAAGCGGTTAATCCATCTCAACTTGAAAGGCTTCATCGCAATTGGGAACGCGAGATTGTCGCCGGCGCTTGCCTATTTTTTGAGTAACTTGAGCGCTTTGCTGCAGTGAAATCTCAATCTTATTGTCTGAGAATAGAATTGCTTTTACTCTGTATTAGCGGTATAGGTGAGCTTTTTGTGATGAAGTGGTAGCGAGCAGGTTCCCGCGAGTCGACTCCTGCGCACGGGGCGACGCTCACGACATTCCAACCGCGTTAGTCACACAAGCGTTGGATTAGTGAAGATCGAGATTTTATCAACACGCCGAGCGATCCCGGCCAGGATAATTAGAGCCCTGGCTCTGTGATTTGTGAACTCCTTCTGTGAAAACGCTCCATTCAACTCTCGACGTGATGTCTGTATACGTTACGATATGACACAGTTTGGTATAAAATTAAATTATTGTAATATTCTACTGCACGTTTTATGGCTTTTTGGTGGGTATCTTTTATGACGAAGGATGTTTTTATTACAATGTGCTTTCTAGTAAACATTTGAATAAGCTCACTGCTTTATGTTACGTGACTTTTTTAAATCTAGTAGGTAAATAAGTAAGTATGTATTCCAAGAGTAAAGCAATATGATGTTTGTATTCCGAAATAGTTCGGCTATTCTGGGTAAACAAACAGACCAAAAAATCTAATATAGTTAATTAAAAGAATCCGATACCAACAGTCCATATCCGTAACAGATTATAGAGACAAAAAATACAACATTTTCTATGTATTCATTATTTCACTTCCACATCTTATATTGCTGACGTTTTAAACGCATTAGTAGGTATAACATACATATACTCGATGTATATACCTATATATCTATCTAAATAAGACGTCTGTTCTATCAATAACATAGCTTTAACAACCGGTTAACGTAATTGGCGTAGGTAACTATTAATTTAATCGCGTAATAACTACATGTCCAGTCAACTACATGTAACTCGTGCGAGTATTATTTTATTATAATAAAATGATTAAAGCAACATTGTACTTATTTTGTTGCTTGCACCTGCTATTATACGTTTAAAAAATATTAGAGTTCTTAAAGTAGGTAGTAGTAATAATTTATATTGTGCTATTTTTTCATATAAGTCAATACACAATATGCGTAGTTTTAATGACTATTAAAATAGTCCTTTCATTTTCTATTCGAATTCTAAATTACCTACTTTAATATAGTAGGGTCATTTTATACAGGTGAGTTTTTTTCACCTCTCAGAGTTTTTACTAGCATTAATAAGTCGTTTCGAAACAAATTATATTTATTCAAATATAGTATTATTAAGTGTTAATAACTCCTATTAACGTTGAGATTAATAGTCAAATAAACTTAAATTGCATCACGTAAGCTTTATAAACTTGTAGGTACTGAAATACGAAAGTAATTGGATTTTTTGTCGGCGATATCAGTCAGTTGTTCGACAGCGTTGTCGCACTAATGGATCAAGTTTAGTGACCTCTTGATCACATGATCCACAGATCCTGAGATGGTTTTTATCGGACGTATCAACGATATTATAAATTAGTTTTATACATTGTTCGTCTCGCGCGGTGACAGGCTTTGAAAGGGTGGGAATGAAACGCGTGATCTACGATCTTATAATGTTTGCTCTGCTTCATATTTTCCCGTGGTACATGTCAGGTTGTGATAAAATTGTGGACTTATGTTGCACTAGTAAATTACCTGGGTTTGCTTTGTAAAACCAGTTTATAAGCCAATTTATAAGCCACGCGTTAAAAATGTTAAAATCCGATTCTTTAAAATTTTAATTTTTTATTCACGTTCCGATTCACTAACATAGGCAATTAAACAGTTTTTTTAATCACTGCTAAGTATAAGGTTTACTGCGTTTAAAAATGTTCCGTTTATGACCTTTAGACTAACATTACTTTTCTGTTTCAGTGGTTTTAACATCAAGTAAGGTTAGGTAGTCTCGATCGCGACGTCTTTGATTCTCGGATATATTTATATTTGAAATAGGGAAATAATGATAGCCTAAGCATAGAGTCGCCGGATTTTACTGTCCAGCAAATAATAGAATAAATACATGAACAAGTTATTCTTTGTATGTAAAAAATATACAATCAAAATGTACAAGAAACTGCGATCAAAATGATATGTGTATAGGTAATATGATTTGCTAAGAATATCTCGACTTTGTTAGCTTCGCAGTAACATATATTCTTGATGTAACTGCATATAGGTAGAGTTTCTAAAGGTAGACATTGTACGTAAATCGAAAAGTTATTCAATTGTATAAGTTATTTCAAACGACACATTTTTTATTTTCGTTTTGTATCGCACTGAAGCGGCGGTCTAGCGATATCTATCGGCTGATTGACTCGCCGTGCAAGCTCGCAATAAAAGAAATATTTTCCGTTAACTGGCACCGTCTTGAAATAACTTCTTTTACAATACAATTCTATCAGAAATTTTGTATAAAATCTGTACGTAAAAATGGTAGGTATACATTTTTAATAAAGGCTCCCATTTTTCTAGTCTTTTAATACAATTTTCATGCATATTTTAAGAAGAAAAAAAAGACACGATACCTTTTTTTAATCAATTTGTGTGATAAAAATAAGACTCTTATCTTATCAAGTTATTAACTTGTCAAAAAATGTAATAAACAAAAATAATGCAGGCTGAATAGATAATAATAATTGAAGCTGAAATTGCCGAAGATCAAATCGATTAAAATATTACAAATGGCATGCGAACGAATTCATAACGTCAGCCGGCTCACACTCACAACTCAGCGTTAGGCTATATTTCAAGGGTCTGATTAATATTACACGGCCAATTGTGTGAGTTTACCCAATCCACGGCCCGCGTAGGTAAATGATGACGTCGCATTTTTGAATGGATAATAATATGTACATATTTAAGCGAATAAAACATCGGTTCGGGCGGTGATACAAAGCTTGTTTTATTTGTGGAGATTTTTCACGGTATCATGGAGCATTGTGTCGTTGTTTTTGTGGGCGTTTTTTGTCGGACCCGAGCGCTAATCGTTCGACTTGTGACGACAAGATGCGACGTGGTTCACGCGAACTAGAAAATATAAAATGTAGGGCCTTAGAATAAAATTATAGGCAGCACTGGTGCAGGCCACACAGATATTTAATAGAAATTTAGATGCCGATTTTGATTCATGTTTGTGGAAGGGAAGAAGAATTACGTTCTCAAAGTGTTTTAAAAAAATCAAAGTAACGATAGAATACGATACTAAATGACATATTTGTGACATATGCGTATTCTATCCACGAAAGAAAGAACTAACTATTCGTCGTTATTCGAAGTACCTATTATTCGTTGTTCTATGATTATATCAGCCTTTATTATGTCATATGTTTATTATGTCTATGTCATGTTTAGACATGATTTCTAATAAGTACAAGTTTTATTTACTTGCACATTTATTTAAAAAAGAATGATTACCTACTTGTGATCCGTAAATGGAATAAAAAATTGATTTGAAAAACTGATTACTCTGAAGCGGAACCGCAATCAATTACTATTTTTTGAATCGTTGTGTGCACACGCGGTTAATAACTTTTTACTTACCACTATGTGTTGTAACTAAATCCGGTAGAAAAATACATTTCTTATTTTAAATGTAGCATTTTTAGCTCTCTTTAGTTCAATATAAATGTTAGTATTAGGTTTGTTATCGAACGTTCCTAGTTTTGGTTGGATCCAATAGGTAGTTATTGTGTTCAATTAATTTTGTTCTAGTTATTTGAAAAAGCTTATTTAAAAAATGTAATATACTAAGTACCTATACTCTTGAATCAAGCCGCGGAAATATTTTATTACTAGATTTTAACAATGATATCCTACCTAGGCCGATTAGGTGAAATCGACTTTAACGAAATAAGGACTGCTCTGGACTAGGAATAAATTTTAATATTTGAATTCAATTCTGTAGCTTTGGTATTATCGATTTAAAAAAAATAGACAAAACGTATTATAGAAATGTCTATGTACTATTATATCAGTAATATAATTTGCAATGTACAGTCACGTCCATAAATATTTGACCCCCCTGAAAACCAACTTCCCGGTGTCCGATTGAGCTAAAATTTTGCATGCGTAGAGGTTGGGAGGGGGGGGAGGTACGATACAGATATTTATGGACGTGACTGTACATGTACTGTTGAACAAGGTACAGTTGAATTTGACAAGTGAGGTAGATATACATCAGTTTCAAGCTCAACAAAGGGGGGCGACCGAAGCCGCGTGCCTCGGTAGTGGCGTAAGCGCATTTTCATAGAATAGACATAAACGCGTGAACGTTATGCTTTTTGTTACGTTTAAAAGTCAAGGACATGCTTTATTTTCATGAAGTCATGGTAAACTCTCGTGTCTACAAAATACCTATACACTAGTTATTTTATTATAAGAGGAAAGTCTTCATACGATACCTAAACTTAGGTTATACCTTAACTAGGTATGTGTAGTCTGTAAATCTACACTTGACGCATTATAGCAATCCATTGTTTTACCACATAATGGAAAAAAGCCTAAGCTCAGCAGTAGGATGATATAATAGGTATCGTCTAACGAGACTTTAGGAACTTTTTTCTAATGATATAAATTATTATTTTTAATTTTTTAATAATGGTATTAATATTGTAAATTTTGCAATACGTTAAGGGAGCCATTAGTTCCAAAGACGAAATATATTATTTGAACTTTTGAATTTTGTTTGATTCATGCGTATGCGACTTGAAACGAATGCTTATGTTTCGTATTACAAATTCAATGCATCAATCATAGAGAAAAAAGTTATTGCTCTGTGTCAATACATAGATAATGTGGACTGTTTTTAAGAATCTGACAGCCCACAAGATGGCGCTAAAACGCCATAAGACTTCTTCGCATTTGTTGTCAAGAACACGCAACCGCCGTGCGCGCCGTTCTGTTCAAAATTCCGAAATCAATCAAAATACAATAGCTAGTGCTGATTATTCCATGCAAGTTAATAAGTGCGTGCCAATTAAGAAGGATACGATAGAATCGCACCTAAGGAGTCCACTGCCTGAAGCCTTTCCAAGAATCCTCGGGATCCCGAGGACTAACGCCAGACCACCAGGGCGGGCTAAAGGTCAGTAAAATAATTACAGTCCACTAAATATCCAACAGCTTATTTTTCTTATGGAAATAGCCGATAACTGAGCATATGTGGCAAGGGGTAATGCTACACAGATAAGTCGCCACTACAGGAGAATAAAAATACTCTCAAATTGGCGTTTACTGCGCAAAGGCTTCGATAATAACGGGAATATTGTTCAAGATATGACTTTTTATAGACCTTGAGCTATTGATATACAGGCGACCAGTTCCTGCGACAGTCTCATTCCCTTCACACGCTCAACGAACACGAGAATTGATATAATTTCCTGTCCTTTATTCCATTCGATACAAAAAATACGAGTATCTTACCGCCAAAGTGCCTTCTTATTCAGTGTGCGTAATAAATGGAATAAAATAAGACCTGGCGCCTTCCGTTAGACTCCTTTCAATTTTTTTTCGGCGCGAAATATTTGTCAATAATAAATGAGACGTCCCTTTTATTACCAGCAACATTCATAGCCAGTACGGTGAAGTTTGGGACCACATAGATGGGTCAAGTGTAAGGATACTTGCTGACCAGTATTTGAAATATTGTTGTGTAAAAATGTTTTTGGTACTTATAAGTCATTAATTAACACCTTGATTTTTATGATTTGCTTCCCTTCGGGTCTCCTTTCACAATAATAGAAAGGCAGGCCATAGTCTACCACGCAGGTCTAGTACGGAATGGCACACTTCACACACTTTGAGAACTTTATTGGGAACTCTCAGGTGTGCAGGTTTCCTCACGATGTCTTCTGTCACCGAAGCAAGTCGTAATTTAATTCCTAATGCGCACATAACTTTTTATCGACACATACTTGTGTCAAAAGTAAAAGTTGTCTAATTGCGTGAACAGTTGGCTAATTTCGACGCCACCACGTTTTGTGGTTTTTATTTATTTTTATACCGCGCCATTTTAACACTTGTACCAAGCGTGATCAGCAATTGTGTACAGAACCCAATGCTATCGCGGCAGGCGGCGGGCGGTAAGGTGTCGGCTCAATGAAACCCTACCTGGATTATCTATCGGGTGATAAATTAAAAATATGGCATTTGAACGGCATTCATCATCAGAATGGGGCATTTCGGACTACGCCGTGGAACGCTATTGTCTACAAAAAATGTTAAGTGTTTTGTATTCTGGTTTCTGTCCTATTATTTTATTGGGGTTCAACAGTAAACTGGCTACTTTTGAGTGCTGTAGGTAAAGGTTGAGTGGCTTAAGATTAGGCATAAACTACGGTGGCAGTAGTTGTTATTTGCGATGTTAATATTCTGTTAATTAACAGGCTGTATAAGTTTAATAATAATTGCGAAGAGATCGTCATGTTTCGGTACGTTTGCATTTTACATTATTATACACTTATTCTGTTAGTAAAAAAGAAAAAGTTATATTTAATAATGTAAGCACCTAATTGAAAATATTGTAAATACAATCGATTGAATTCTCAATTAACAGAGTTGAAAAGAAAACATGATAATATATGGGTATTATTACGATTTTTACGAGTACTGATTGATAAATAAATAGCCCATCAGATCAAACCGTAATGCACTAATAAGTACGAACAAAAAATAATGTAAGAACTATCAACAAAACTTTTACCCAGAACTCTGGCTTGTTTAAATTTAAAACTAAGGAACAAAAATGTTGAAAACTTGAAGTGAATACAAAAATATACTGTGATAACGAAAAATAAGCTGCCAAGCATAATAGCAGAAAAGTTTCTGAATAGAGCTCAAGTATTCTTTGTTCTTTGTTGGTTCATTGTAAAATTTTACGAGTTGGATTGTCAGTAATTAGTGTAGAACGAAGAGTGACAAAGTCGGATCGTCTGGGACAGGACGGCCCCAGATTAAAATTTTTAAACCGATGGAGCGTAAGAATAATAGACAGCGTATACGTAGATAACATAATATTTTCTCACAGCTAATTTAAGAAATATTAACAACACGTCCTGCTATTGATCGAAGTTTCACACAGTGTATCGAAGTATTCCATTTGCATGAATATATAAATTTTAAGTTATTTAACCTGAAGTTCAAGGGACGTAGAAGTAAAAACATTTTTTGTTATGTATGACTCAGTTAGGAAGCAAGAATTAAATAAGTTACGTACAATAAACAACCTAATAAACTGACTTTTTAAGTTTGTTGTACACAATACGGATTGCGAGTCAGATTAATGAAGACAGGCTCCGGAAACTTTAATTTAAATTTCGCCTACTCGGACCGTCCAGACATTTTAAATTAAGCATGTGAATTTTTGTTAACTTATCAAAAGCCGCAGATGAAATAATTTTATTATTTCGTAAGATTGAAAATTTTCATTAAGGTCGTTTATAAATTCATCGAGCATTTAAAAAAAAATTTTAATAAATGGTGCTTGACATTTTATTCAAAGACAACGACATTTAATATTTTTTCTATTCTTTTGGTAATATGAAACAGATTCTCAACTCTAATTAATTTTCGCTCCATCTATTTATCACCTTACTCTAAGGCTTGGCTAGTCGCGTCTCAGTCATCCAAGTCACGTTCGATAGCTGCGCGCGCACCACTGCGCCATAGACTACTGTCAGCCGCCGTGATGACAGCCTTGCTTACGGGATGAAGGTTACTCGTTGCTCGTGTCAAACACTTACTAAGCTCGTAGCTTCTGAGCTGTGTGAGCTTAATGAGCTTTCCGACGCCTGCGTTCACTTCCCTGACAGGATTCGCTCAATTTAATTATTAATAGCTGCTTTATGTGCTTGTGGCTACTTTATTCGCAATTTGAATTTGAATTTAGAATGAAAAATTCTGTTATAAGTACTGAATTTAAATTGGGTTCCAAAAAATATTCCTTGCGCTAAAATACATTTTTTAAATATTCAGCAATGGTGGCGCTAATTAACGTTATCGTCATTAGCGATTGAACGCAGTAATTACCACTGAATGATTACATTTTATTCCGAGACTCGGACTTCGGCATCATCTAGTTATTTTATTTCTGTTCCTAATTTATGTAAAGCGACGCGATCGGTGTCGGCGATCGGTCGCTGGCTACTCTGTGGCAGTCTGGGAAGGCGCACCGATGTGGGTGCACGCGTGCCGCCGGTTTGAAATACGAACGCGCGTTCGCGAGTGACCGGTTTAAAAACAAACGAATTCGATATTTGAAAACTATTTTTTTAGTGCCAGCTGTGACCATGAGGTGTTTAGTTCTGTTTGTCGTGGTGATGGCCAGTGCTGGGGCGGCCGCCGCAGCCTCGGCTTCTTGCAGGTTGGCCGATGAGTTCTTCGCGAGACACAACGTATCAGCTGATGATAGCGATGAACCAGGTGCGAATTTTGCAATACTATGTATAACTGAATACGAGAGTACAGTCGAGTACAGCACTTGTTTGTTATATTTTGTTATAGTTTATGTCAATTTAATTTATTTATGTAGGTAATTGAGAAGCAAATGTTATTTATAGTAAAAACTTACTGAACGGTCTGCATTTCAAAACAGAAATAAAATTCGGAATACAATTAGCTCTCACTGAATTAAAACTGAGACTTTAGCTTCATTTACCGGCGTTCCTAAATATCACCGAAATAATGTTGCTCCACATTTTCATGTGAAAAAAATATTAAATTTTATTCTCGCTGAAATGTTAGGTGACTACAACATTTTATAAAACTCTGCCATTCCTGTTTTTTGATTTATTTGTCATGTAGAGATCAACGTTTAGAGTCTACCCTCATACGCGTTTTAATATTATGCTCCACATTAATTTTTATTCCAAATAAATCGTTATGGTTAATGCAAATAATTAACATAGTATTTTTGTACAAAATATGATAAAATAACCAGGAAAGAGTTGCTCAGGTCGCTCTGCTAAATCTGTCGGATGCAAGTGATGTATGTAAATTGGTAGAATTAAATTCGTAAAAACAAGTTGTACCTATTGTATTATAACAATTTGTATACGTAAGTTACTATTGTTGCCATACCTTTAAGCAAATTACATGCACAGAGAAGTTACATTTGGCATAGTTGAAGTTTGTATATAGAAGAAAACTAGACTGCTGTATAAAATTTCGACTGAAATACATTAAATTAAATTATTATTCACGATAACATTGTCAATCTCAATCGAACAGTATCTGTTAATAGAATTTTTTAGAGTAAATTAGTTTTTTAGAGCAGAATCGCTTTTCAGAGTCGTCACTTAATATTTTTAAAACATCGAGTTACTAGAAACGGACGGTTAAAAAGACTTAATTAATGATCGAACATAACTTATACTATTGCATTTTCCCATTTAATTTCTTCACGACGAACACCAGTAGAAAAAAAAACTAATTTCTCAAGCTTTACCTCTTAAACAAGGTGATAAAGTTAGCGGTCAATAAATAGTTCATATATTGACCGACCTTATCGCGAGTGAGTATTGTTGCGGTCATGCATCTTGCAATGTAGTTTAACAATTGTAGTGTGCGGTGTGTACTGCATTGTACTGCCCACGAGTAGATATTTCTTTGGCGTGATAAAAATCTACAAATACAAAGTTTTATTATACTAGGTTTAATGGATCAGGCTGCGCATTGTCCGTCACTCATCATTACTGTTTTATTAAAAAGAGTAGCAATCGCCAGCGGCTTCACCCGCGTAATTTTGCCGGTTTCGCGTTAAATTTTATTGCTGCTTCTCTTCTATTCCTCTAAGCGTGATGTTATATAGCCTTTCTCGATAAATGGACTATCTTACACTAAAAGAATTTTTCAAATCGGTCTCGTAGTTCCTGAGATTAGCGCGTTCAAACAAACTCTTCAGCTTTATATTAGTAGTATAGATGGTTGATATTGTCAAAAGAACACTCACTACACTCTCTCTTACTACCACTCAGTGGTTTAGAAGAATTGGCATACATAAACAAAATAAGAAATAAGTTACATCACGTATTCACGAACGACTAAACCCCGAAACAAAATATTTGATCCGGCTGGAAAAATCTGGGTAGAATTCAATTTAGGTGTAAGTGATGTAATGCAGAAGTTTTAGTTGAATTTTTTATAAGACTAAAATATATTCGATTTTAGTTTTCGTTAAAAAGATACAAGAACGACCTATTGGTTCGTTTCTCTTTTAAAGTATGACTGAGACGACAAATAATTGTAAAAATGACAAGGGCGCATGAATTGTAATGCGGAGCACATATTTGGTTGTTTATTAAGGATATAACATGCAACATAATGTATAAAATATCATATCATTGTGTAAAAGGGAGGTTATCAAAATATTTTCGTACTGAAGAGCGCCCTTTTTTTTAGGTTTTTCTATATTATATTTTGTGCAATAACAAAGTTCTTTTATATCGTGTATTCCAGGTACACCAGGGACTTATTACCAGCACATTATTTCGACGGCTTTGCTACTAGTTTCATACACAAGAATTTAATTAATTAATGAAACAATGAATGATATAAACTGTATATTGATAGACAAAAGGTCTCTAATGTCAATATTAGTATTATCAGCGCGCAAATATCCCAATGTTAGTTTTATTGTAGGTATTTATGATACGAATTCATTAGTCAAAATACACTTTGATTACAAGATACATCAGAATAATATAAGAGTTCATTGACCGTCGTAAGGTCAGCAAAAAATATCCAGTCGCTGGCGTTTTATATTACAACCTTAGAATAATAACAAATAGAAGTGCAATTCCGAATCGCTGAGTCGACTTGTCGTAAACGCAATCAGTCTTAAACAGTGTAAAACTAACATGTATTAATGTGTGATTTAGAAATCATTACTATTTTTCTCTTTCGTTCTCTATTACTTCTCCTACTTTCTTCTTAGCCGATAATATAATGCATCTGATATGCAGTTGGTGTTAATGTCTCATGATGTTTTCCTTCACCGAACCAATTTTTAATTCGTTTCTAATACGAACTTAACTTTTTGAAAATGTAGGTGCCTTCTGGGGTTTTAACTTAGAAACTCCTGCTCCGAAGACCAGTATTTAAACCAATAAGCTATCACTTCTTCAAACGCTTTATACTACCACCCAACTTCTCTGTTCTTTTGACACCTAATTCTATAAACAAATAGGGTAATGACTCACGATTGACATAAGACACTTTGTCTGACATGATTGCACCTAACTCATGCCATTGTGAACGCTTCGCAATATCAGCAAAAAATTATTCATGGTACAAAGCTTCAGTTGGGCAGAAAACAGAAAAAGTCCTAGAGCGTTGACATTATGTTCAACCATTTGTGAATTTTTTTGTGGCCTGGTGATTGGTCAAGCTTTCTGCCTTCGTTCCTATACAGTATTAAGCTATCTGTTCTTATTATATTTTAGAATAAGTTTTACGTCTTTACCAATATCCCTCCTTATCATTGCGTCTTTATCTTTACGATAATTACGATTATTTGGGTCTTCTTCGTATTCTAAACAAAAATCTGGTTAATTGGGTTGTTTTCCTGTCTTCACGCTAAGTGCGCTAATAAAAGTTTTGCTTCCCTTTGTATAATTTAATTGTCTAATCAAAATCTTTCTCAATACAACGTAATTATTATGAAAACTATTACAACCGAAACCTAAAACAGTTAGGCTGTGTCCCCATTAAGCAAACTATTAACAGCCGACTGTGTTTGCGGCGTATTGGTTTAGTACGCCCTTTCATATATTTGGAATGGAATGTCCACAGTTTGCAAATTTTGCTCTCAGTTAATGCAATTTGCAGCGTTGCGTACGCCGACTGTCTGAGTTAGTGGCCGACTCATAGCAAAAAGGTTGCGACGCACGAAAATTGACCTGAGTTTGCTCGAATTTCAGTTCGCTTTGCAGCTTACTCAGTCGGCCGCTAACAGTATGCTATCTACTGACAGCCTTATGTATGCAAATGTAAACGATTCTTGGGGCTCACTGACATTGTCATTGACATGTCTATTTATCAGAATACAATTGAAATTTAAAACGTTGCTAGGTTCTATTGAATGAGGTGGGATGTTGTATTATACGGTGATGTTTGTTAAATATTTTGTAGTAGGAAATCTGTGTAACTAATCATCCAGGTTTTTATTTTTTTCACAATAAAATGTGTACCCCCTATAGTCTTTTTCGAGGTTTATTATAATGTCAATGGGTGACTGAGGATGGTGACATTGCAAACTCGTGGGTATTCGAATAAAATAATAAACGTTATAAATAAATTAATTATTAAAAAATAATTTGGATTCTTATGATTTTTTTTTTTCATTTTTGTACCCATGCAACGCCGGGGCGGATGGGTAGTTAGGTGTAAAATTGCACACAGCTAGTTCAGTAGGCGTCGTGTGTCGAGAGCGGATATGAGGCGGGGTGTCGGGTGGCTGCGCACGCGCCGCCTACTGTTTGCTATTATTTTACATGTATTTTGATGAACATCCTTCGTGTGGTCGGTTAATTACAGCTGTAGCTTGTAGTCATACTGCAAAAAGAGTAGTTGGCGGCATCATACAAGGTCACTTTTAAAGATTAAATTTCTTTTAAGTGTTTTTATTTTCATTCGTTCCTATATTTAGAATTAAAAAAAAACCCAGAAATGAAATATATTTACGATGATAATAAGACATTTTTAGTATTAGCACCAAAAAAATATAAGCCTAATTTTTAATAGAACTATGATTTACGAAGCGGTAGAGTCGATTATAAAACCAAAAAAATTAATACCGACGTCGTATTAATATAAAAGACTTGTTTCCTCCCAACTTGGGCGGTCCATAGCGTGTGCGAAGATACCAAAAAAAATCGTATTGGCAGTTTAATAGGACGTGTTCACACGTGCGATTATAGGAAGGAAATAGATAGTTGAGCTTAAGTACGTATATGTATCCCGTATTCTATTATGTCATCTAAGCTTCAGTTATCTTAGGATGGATAGGATGTACCTACCTACGGTCTGTATATATTTAGCAATGTTTTGTCATACTAATAAATAATATAAATAAATAACCCAGTCAAGGTTATGTTATGGTTCATGAACAAAATTCAGAAAATGATAAGTGTATAAAGATGATATACCTACGTGATAAATTGATGAAATATAGACAAGTTATTAACCAAACCATTTTCATGACCAGTTTGTAAATTTTGTGACCATTGCCGTTTAACTTATAACTTGTAATAAATATTCAAAAGAAGATAGCAATAGTTAAGAAATGATTCACTAAAGACCTAAGACTCACACATTACATTGTTATAAATTCATTTGTTATTTATTTTTATTTGTCTTGTATTATACCTGCCAGTCTTATTGAAACAAATTACTTTAGTAACAAGTTGTGCGGAAATATCGCGTGTACAGTGTACTTTACTATACGATTGTAACTGACGTAACTTTAACTCGTAGTAAAACTAAAACGTACGATAATAATAGGTTAGTTGTACTTAAAATTGTTTTACATACTATTATATTATATTTTAAAAGACCATCGCTTCAAGACTCTTTTATTGCTGCTCTAGGTACAAAAACTAAGCATGATAGTTTGAAGGCTTTTTCACAATTACTTGGCAACAGGTTTAACATAATCATTTAACAGCTCATATAAGTTAAAATTCAAATTCACTCTAAGATCTAAAAACAAGATTCCAATTGCAAAATATCCTCAAAAAGATTATCAAAAGTTTAGTCTGAAATTAAACAGAATTGTAGCGAGTGATTCAAATGCTAACCAGTCCATTACATTAAATGATGATCTCAAAAGAACCGGCGAGGCTCTAAAGTATTGTATAAGTCATCTCCACAATCATAACTGTATCTATAAGCCGGAGATGCGATAAAGACGGTGTATGAAAGCAGACATCGGTCAACCTGTCTGTGGACGTGGGCCGGTGGCGGGTCGTGATAAAATGAGCCGCGTCCACGCTCGCTAGGAACACCCTGTTTCATTATAACTAATTGGAGAACTTTAGTAACACTGACTAAGTAAGTAGTAGTG
The DNA here is from genome assembly GCA_001278395.1 of Lerema accius. NCBI lineage: Eukaryota > Metazoa > Arthropoda > Insecta > Lepidoptera > Hesperiidae > Lerema > Lerema accius. Next base: position 40,044 of record LGAG01000506.1, read on the forward strand.
TAGTCTTTGTAAAACAGTTACGTAAAATGTGGTTGAATATGGAATTGTAGAAAATTTTCTAAATTGTCAGTATAAATTTCGTAGTAAAGACGAACGATGTTTCAATTAGGTACAATGCTAGAAAATTACTCGAGGCGTAGTTTGATATCCGATTTTTTCTTAATTGTTAACCAGCGTTGTTAACGCTTCTTTGATTCCCTTGGTGTCACAGATATATCAAAAAACAGAGCTAAAGACTAACACCATGAGGCTATCTAATGGTTGTCAACTCAATAAATAACTAGAAAGCACTTCACGGAGAATAATATTAGAGAAAGCACTAAACGGAGAATATTCTTAGTTAACTCTATTTCTATCGTTACAACTGCCAACTAAATTCTTCTTCCGTTATCAATAAATCAGATGAGGTTATTCATGGTGTCAAGTTACAAACGAGCTGCATCATCCACAGCTGTATCGGTGAAGCCGTCAGACAGACTGGTCGTCGACAATGATATCTCGCTGATAACGTGGCAGCCAATGTGGCTACAGACAGGGCCCATTGTATGCATTATGTTACCAATGAAATACATTCCAGAGTTATATTTGTATTATAATTGTTGGTGCAAGGGATGTAGTTTTAGATGTTTGGATGTTTTTTTCATAGGTATTGGGCGTTTGGATGTTTTGTTCGCCACGTTATTCGTAGGTTTTGGGCGTTTGGATGTTTTCTTCGCCACGGTATTCGTAAGGTGAATAATTTAATAACTGTTTATTAGTTTTCTGTTAAACAATAGTTCTTGTAATAAAGGACATGGGACATATTTTAACTGTGTACAGTTTGTTTTAGTCCATTAGAAGATCGGCTCTACATAAGATCTGAAAACTTTTCAACAGAGCTAGCCATAGGGTCTTTTTACATGAAAACAATTTCGATATCATACATTATTTTTAAAATTATTTCTACTCATAGACACATTCATGATTCTTTTTATTTTATAACAATGTAAGAGCTATATCTAATCCTACTTATATTATAAATGTGAAAGTTTGTAAAGATGTTTGGATATTTGGATGTTTGTCCCTCCTTCACGCTCTAACCGTTGAACAGATTAAGCTGAAACTTGGTATACGGATAGGTTGAATCCAGGAATAGGACATAGGATAGATTTTATCCCGATTATAGGTTCCCTTGGGATAAAATCAATATTTTGTTTATCGACTTTTCCGCAGGCGGAGCCGCGGGCATCGTCTAGTACTACTATAATTCGCGTTCATTAAATACTACCAAAGACAAACAACTTCATTGTTCTAAGTATAATTGCGACTCACTAATTAACTTACCTGCAAAGTTATCATGAGCATCAGTAATTTATTATGATCTAGTGGCAATGTAGCAGTCAGCTGTGACATCCGACCCTGTGCGTTGAGTCAGCGCGATCAATGAACAAACATCCATTACTTCGCTTGCATTATATTTACATCACATTACATAGATACCTTTACAAGAATCCAGTATAGAAAACGATATTGTATGAATTTAGCGTCACGTGTTATTTAGGTCTAGTTGTTTCTAGTACGAGTTTTTTTTGTACTCAACTGTGTCCGAATATGTGTAACGTTTTTAGGGATTTATGTATGTAATGTATGTATGTCTATTAATGTGAAAAGAAATATTGACCCGTATTAATGTTACCTCCCATTAAACGCGATTAATATTAACACATTATTCAAATTAGGAACGTAACTGGAATTTATTAACTTATATAATAATATGTAGTAAAAATTGTGATAGGTATGCTTGACGTAAACCACTTTACCATCCGGAAAACATCAGCAATACTATTTATGCTAAAAGAGTAAGCGATGATTCATGAATATCAAAAAGAAAATAACAGCGACGATAAAACGATACTAAGTATCATTCTCCATTTCCGTAAGTTGGGGGAAAGTCACGAAAAATTACGCGTCGGAGATGGAACCGCTAGCGGGCAGGGGAGGGCGGGGTGAGTCGGCTGGAGGCTTTGTTGGTCGTGCTGGCATTCCTCGCCTGGGAACCGGGAGCGGGCGCTACCCCGCTCTCCCCGGCCGCCCCGCGCGCATTCCTGCCCTCTCTCACTTTCATTGTTCCCGCCGGGGCGCGGGAGGTCGCCGCTCCACGTACAAATAATGGAACCAGTTGTTAAGTGGCGAGGACTCGCCGGTCCAATAAACACGCTCGCCGTATCCGTAAATGACATTTAGGGTATACGCTGTAATTGTACATATCGATGAGGCTCGAATTTCCAAATTCGTTAGAGCCTCGTAATGGCCGTCCTAAATACGGGGCGAGTGTGCAGGAACGGTTCGCCTAATAGAGTAGCTTTTTTGTAGAAAAGGTCGAATCACTAATCATACGGTTGACATTTAACGGAACGTATCGTAGGTTTTTAAAATTCGAAAGCACCTGCGCGAACGCATGCGGTAATGAAATCATCCCCTATAATAACAATGGAGCGGGTATTATTATTGTAATTTATCAAGGGACCGGTCGGGGAGTTAGTCATCGTTGCTGCGCCGAATTTTGATTCATTTCGGATGTTCGGAATGCCATTGTGGGCGCCGACTTACCTGCGGAGTGCGCAGGCGCAGGCCAGGTACTGGGCTGTTGCTACACTGTCGACCGTCGTTTTGTTTAAATACGTTTTGACAAACGCCCGTGAGTTGCGAAGACTTAACGACCGGGGTGGCACCTCATTCATTTCTTATCGGCGCGCCAGCCGAGCGATCGCTTGGCTTCGACTCAAAATGCGGACGTTAAAAAGGATTTATTTATACAGTAGAAATTTAAAAAGCGTTCTAGAATTTTGCTGAGTTACTATGTGCTCTCTTTTGTCGTATTCTCGTACGCGGAGCTGATATACTACCATTTAAAAGGGTTTCATTGTCTCTAAAATAAAAGGATGCAATAATATGAAATATTTTGTGAAATAATACATTTTATTAAATGTACTTTTAAACAATTTGCTACTTAATGCCTCTAATAAGCTTAAATGACTATAATTGGGACCTTCTGATTTACCCTATATAATAAAAATTACCTCCGAAATGTATGATATTCATTTTTCATATTTTTGGCTTTGAAATTCAATACGCTTACGCCATAGTTAAATTACGCCTAAGAAAGAAAATTGAAGAGAACTCCATAATCTTCTAAAAGACGATATATCTGTCAATCTGCAATTAATCAGCTTCGTGATTTCGTCTTTAATATGATTATTTGCCGTCTCGCTCTAATGTATTCTAAAAAATAGGTCAATGGGTAGATTCCTGTTGTCACATGGAACCCGCTTATAACATAACATACAATTTATTTGCTTCGTTCTACATTATATCAGTGGTGACAAATAAATGTTGACTCTGGAATTTAATAGCGTAAAACAATGTAATGAATTCAATTAATGGTCTTATCAAAACAATTATTCTCTAAAAATCTGACTATTAAAATTCCGCGTCAGCAAATTTACCGCTTAGATTAATTCAGATTCTGTGGGTTAACATTCCTTAGCGGAATTTAATTAAAGAGCCGAGTTGAGAGATATCTGGAATAGAATTTGACCGATCCGTTAGCACTGTAGTATTAATTGACAAAGATAAGACTGTGCTAATTATTCTAGCCGGGACATTATGTCGAACATGGGGTTGCCAGCATTCTTTTATTTTGGATTTCGGTTCATTAATAATTAAAAAAGTAACGCTTCGCACTGATAGCTTCACACTAGAATTTCTGTGTCCTTTGTCCTGCCAATGTAAAAAGATGAAAGTGACACAATTAAACTGACAACAGAAACTGAAATTCTTTATTCAAATTTTTGCCTCGTTGTGAATTGAACCCAGGACTCAGTACGGTCCGGCGATGTATCTAACCACAGGTATGAGGAGAGACCAGTGTTTAATAGTGGGTCATTATTGGGTTGAAGCCATATTTTTAATATGTGTGTAATATACATGTGTTCTATTTATATAAAGTTAGCAACACTGGCGCACCAAAGGTTCATAAAGTTACGTAGGGTTATCGAAGCGAAGGTTCACGACTTTGCGATCACACTCGTTCACATAGCAGCATGTTTATATACAGTACTGGATATTGGTAAACAATGAACGCACACAACTTTGTCGTTAAAATAGAAGGGTGAGTAATGGTCATTTAGCTCGTAATCTAAATTTATAAAGGGTTAAAAAACTTGGTATTACAAGGGTTTGTTATGGGAGTGCGTTTGTTTAGAATTTAGATGATGGCGCTAAGAGGATGGAAATGTTTTTCGGGCGTATACTTATACCTACATTTAATGTATCGCTCATCCAACAGAACAACGACGTAATTACCAAAAAGTCGAAAATTTTCTTTATAATGTCATTCATAAGTTCACGTTAATAAAGTTCTATCCTTGACAATAACAAAATGATGTTTACGGTAGTAATTAGGTCATTATTCTATTGGATGAGCGGTATGTATTTTAGTCAGGATATGCAAAGCCCCTTGAATATATTTTAACGACTTTTTAAATGTAACGGGTTTGTCCCTCGATTGACTACTTAAAATCTCAAGAATCTATCGTTCTGAAAAATTTTATATTTGGAAAGGGGTTTTCCAGAAAAATCTTTTGGGGTTACAATTTCACCCAATTCGAAAAAGAAATACTGGTTAATCAAAAAAAGCCCTGTGTGAAACTAGATGATATTTCTGATGGAACTTTGAATTCTCATGTCGTTCTATATCTCTCAATAAGTTGGAATACCAATAAAAGTCTAGTCTCGAGAGATTTGGACTTCGTCAAGTTGGCACATATAAAATTATTTCATACGCCGGTCACGGGGTTGGATCTAACGAAGTTGGGTTGAGATTGCCTCTCCCGGGAGCTACGGTCTACCTGACATAGTTTTGAATGTTTCATAAAAAAGATATTAAATTTGCTGATGTGCTCTCTGGTTATTTGATAGAATATAACGTACCTGATTATAGTTAAGTGGCAAAGCACAGTCAAGTATCTTTTTACGTGAGGAAATTTAAAAAAAAAATGTTCACACTGTATCAGGTATAAAGAAGTAAAAAAAAGATTTACATATAACTGACCTTTTGCTTCATTAAAAAAAATAATCAAATAGGTATATCTAACAATAAATAAAACATGCAACGTCTCATACATTTCTTAGCAAAAACGTTTATTCGAGTTCCAAATGCCAACCTAGAGAGTGTGGTTACTCTAGTCTGGTTTAAATAATAAAAAGAAGGCGATGTCGTATCAGCACACGAGGCGATCCAACCTGCAGTATGGAGCGCGGTCAAACGATGTAATAATTGAAGTGAACAGGTGGTTGTATGGCAGTAGGGTTGCCAGATACTGTAATAAGATTGAAAAAAAACACTTGGTTACTTGGTAACCTATAAGAGTGGTTGCAGGTATAATATTTTATTTTTAACGAGCTGTTGCCCGCTTTTGCTTACGAAAATTAAAATTTGGTTAATTTTCATACAAAGTTTCATCCCCTATTTCCCCCCCTTAAAATTTAAATATCCAAAAATCCGTTCTTAGTGCTCCCCTACACTCTAAAAGGAACCTCTGTGTCAAGTTTCATGCTTTCCAGTCTTCCCGTTTAGGCTGTAGTGTGTCTGTCAGTCAGTTAACATTTAAGTATGATTATTAAGTCTAGAGGTTATTTCTATTCTTCGTGATCACACTATTGAATATAAATATTGTGTAAAAAACTATACACCTAATCCGATTTTTTTAAAAGACGAGATTTTTTGGTTGGTTCTTTTCTGTTCCCCTGACATCTAGAATAGGTACCGGATATGTTAGGGAAATGACTATCTGTGAAGTGGCAACCCTGTATAGCGATGACCTCGCTGTGGCTGTGACCCCTGCCCCCTGGCCGCAGGCTTCGCGGATAGAGTTACCGTGACTCACTCGATCACGAGAAAAAAACAGGCCTAGTTCGAGTAGGGCTGCTCACTGTGGGGTTCCGTAGTTGACTTAATTAAGTAGGTAGGCAGATATGCCGTAATTTGTCAGGCCTGCCTAATTTTGATATTTTTTTTTTCAATTACCTTGAATTTTTCAACAATTTTATATTACTGGGTCGTTTTCTTGAATTCTTCTGATTCTTGATTATTGATTGTTTTTACCCGATTTCTCCATTATGAGTATGTATGCACGTACACTTCCTTCGCATTTGGGAAATTACAAACCCCGCAAATGTCCCATATTTGCCATTTAATGCACCAGTTATTCTAACGTCAATTTCCGCAACCGGCAATCGATAATAATTTTATTTATTATCCAACATAAGTATAGTAACTTTATAGGCAGGGTTATAGCCGGGGCAAAGAGCTATTGTTTCTATTAAATTGTTATTGCAGTGTAAAACGGCAGAAATTGTCGTTGACGCGCTACGTACGCCACCTGGTGAGTGTTGAGTATTAACCCTGTTTATATTAAGTGAATGAGTCCCGAGAACTTCCGAGTCTTGGTCATCGATACCGCGTCACTTACTTGTCAAAGGGAACGGTTCATTGCATTGGGATCATGGGGTACGGCCTTGTATGTGTTCGCCATGTGATTTAGCAATACGAGTAAGTGTAACTTAAATGTATATGTGTGTAACGTATATGTATATACGAGTACGAGGTACCTATAATCTAGAATTTGTAAGTAATGTGTGGAAATTAAATATAGCAGTGATAGCCTATTGGTTTGAATGAAACTTAAATTTTATTTATAATCATACTCAAAATTAAGTCTAACTCAAAGAAAATTCGCATTCTCTGTAGCGAGGCTTTCCAAGTGATAGCTTTTAAGCAAACTTTATTTTAAAACTAAACTTACACCTTCAGTTAAATGACAGTAATAGATTGAAGTATTACTTTCCAAACCAATACGTTTTCCCTCAAGACCTGCCGCGTGATTCAGAGTTACGTTTCTACTTGGAGTACTTAGGTGTAGTATTTATTTTATTTGACATTGGAGCAACGTGGTGGATCATGATCTGGGCCTCCTCAACTCCAAGCCTATGAGTAAATATGAGTTATTGGTCATCTTGCCCCACAAAAACTCGCCCGATCGGGCGATTTGGTACTTTTAAAATTTACCTAATATTTCTGTCGTCAACTCGCCCGATTATTAAGTTACTCGTATGAGGAGAGAGCCAAAATGGAGGGTGTACTACAGTGTCATTGATGGGCTGAGGCCATAAATCTTTTAACAAGAAGCCAAATGTTTTAAGACAGTCCACGATTGCTCATTTCTTATCCGTCAGCGCTCAGGTACAGATAGGTACGCGAAAATGTGATGAATCTCAATCTATGTCACAAGCTTTTCATACCCGCTGCGTTTGCGGTTGATCATTAAGTTATTAGTAAGGTTGGCGTTCGCCCAAAACATATTACATTACAGGTCTCCGTTACCTGCTAGGTATCTGTAGGTGAAGGCGGTCATACGACCTAGGACTGGAATGCATCGGTGTCAGTTGCGGGTGAACTGGCTCGGAACGAAATATTCGAAGTATTGCCACTGAGGACGAAACGACCGCTTAGTGGGCGTCGCCGTCACGCTCCAGTTTATACAATGTGTGGCCCCAATCGCCACAACCCTTCTTGGTATCAAGAAACTTATTAATATGAAAGATGAGTCGCTGCAGTGTATGGCAATTAAATTGTACGAAAATATAAGCTGGAAGTATTTTAAGCTGCCGTAATCAGCAATAAGTGAGACTTACATTAATTACTATATCCCTATTATTATTATCCCTTCGGTCAAAAGCCAAAAAAGTACAAAAAAGTACGTAACAAGACCTAATATTTAGTACCTACAATAAGTAGTTCCTAATTTATTTAGTCTCATACGTTAGGTATAGAGTAAAGCTTAGTCAGAATTAATGAGTACGTGCAAGAAGAAACAACAAACCTTGTTTTTGTCATTACTTCAAACTTTCGCGCACACCATGTGGTTTCTCAGACGACTGTGACGTCATCGGCCGGATCTGCTAAATTGATATTTTACGGTAACACACGCGGAAACTATATTAACATATGAATTCTATCATATATAAGTTATCATCTATGAGCTTATTATAATCATATCATAGTTAGTAGGAATAAATATTAGGTGCCAATATGGGGGCTATAAGTATAACGTAATTAGTATTTTAAATAAACAAATGAACTCATTTATTTTAGATAGAGTAAATTCATTGATTCGTTTATTTTAGTACCAAAACATACATTAATATCCGGGATATTAAGCCCCCAATTGTCATAAAAAAACAAAGTTATAACTCCCCTATAACGGGATAGATACCAAAATGCCTCATAAACAACGTCACTTAGTAAAATTAGTAAACAATTTACTATCTGATTCAATCGTAAATACTGCGGCCTACAAATTCATCGTGTATCACCAATCAATAAATTGGAATGATTAAGTAATGGAAGGCGACAAATAACTTGGCTCCGTTCAGCATTGTCAACCTAAATAGATCGAACTGTGATACCAAGCCTCTCGTTGGAATTCATTACCTCGGTTCATTCATCCCAGATGTGTATCTATGGTTTAAACTTGTGTTCGAGGACCCGTTCTGTGGTCGAAATTTGACCATAACTCATTTCGAAGAATAGACTATAGTCGATAGACTAGAATGATATCCTTGACTGGTAGATGTCAATAATGTCAACAGTCTGTCACTGGGAGCTTTGGTTTGTTGTGTGTGTGACGTCATAATAATATACGTGTAAAATAGCTTTCTGCACTTGTTTTTCCTAAATTTTAACTATACCAATTTTCACATTCGTACTTCCTGACATTATTCTTCATGGAGCCATAGGTTACGAAGTTGTTATTGGTGTTGCTAGTTGGTGTCAATTAGTTTTCATATTGTTCACGAAATATGTCCAGTAATATTTCTCGACTGGCTAAGGGTTAACTTGCCAAAATCTATGTACCTACCTACGTTATCTAAAACCTAAAACTGTTCTAGTCTAGCTCATGATTGATGAATCGAAAACTGCCAATCGTGTTCCTGCTCAAAGGCATGAGTTGCTAATTAATTTTGGCAGCAACAATGTACCGAGCAAACTTTACAACCGACTACAAAACGAAACATTACTAGTCAGTTATGACGTTAAATCAGCCGAGGCAATTTATCGCATGATTAGATTAAATCAATTTATCCGTGACAGAGAAATGGCTCGCTTCCTGCTGCGTCGGAACTGACATTACAGCTCGTTAACGATAAGAATCCTACGAAAATGTTGGATCCACAAAGTTGAGCGGTAAATGGTAGTCGGGATGAGCGCGGAGATTTTAAATTCTATCTTGCAAATCCACTTCCAGACGCAGAATACCATTGTGCTATTACGTGAGCTTTGCTGACTGCGGCGTATATTGAAATGATTGGTGATCATTGGGTTACAATGGCAATCGTTATTTAATTGATAATGTTTATTCTGATCTAGTTAAGTAGAGTATTTATGGATGATTTGTTTTCGAGCTCTTGATAGCTACTCTTATGCAATCAGAGGTTCTTAAGAATGACGCTGACCTCATCAATAAGTATTGATTAAATTGATGTCAGATCTTTGGTTGTATAGGATTCAGTATTGATAAACACAAAGCAAGCAGGGAGTAATCTCTGATTTACTCTTTGAATTAAAGTTAATCCCAGGATTACTTATAGCGTAAATTCACAACCTCTTCAAATCATCATCACCGTCATCGGATTTTCTTAAGAAAGCTATGCATGTATTAGGAGATATTTTTAGAAAAAAAAAATAAAAAAAATTACTTCAAGCCAAGAGAAAAGCGATTCAAATTTGAATTAGAGTATTGATTACTAAATTTTTGATTGTCAACTAAACTAGCGCGACAAGTCTCTTAGAAAGGCTTAAAAGCAAGATAATTTGCTTTCATACAGGCATAAAAGTAATCTCTATTACAAGCGACTGGGTAAAGCCTCGCATTTTTAGAAAAGGACATTCAGAGCTAGTCATTTACATCAAGTACCATCGCCTATTAGCTGAATTACCTGCTTAATGAGGTACTCAGGAGTTCCTCGCTTCTTTAACCATTATCCTGGGAATATTGCGGTAATAATGCCGGAGGAGCTTAAAAAGAGATTTGTTTTTATGACACCTTTAGTTCTTAGTCACACTCCGCTAAAGGTGCTATTGTTATGAGCACCAAAAGCCTTTCAAAGAACTATTTCTTGTACAAAGACATAGTCAGAACAGAATAGCACCTATATTTGTTAAGCTTCTTTTTAATACTTTTGTTTTTTACTGAATTCTTTTAGTTGTTCTGTCTGTTTATTTATGTTAGAATAATTTCATATACTTAATGTGGTTAGGAAGACTGTATAATATGTTGATTTGTTTATTTTACGCTTAAACACTTATAAACTTAAATTATTCGATAGGTGGGTTAAAGTCTCTTGCCATAATATGCATTTTAATGGCAGTAATTTGGATATTAAGTCTACCCAGTTTGCTTAGGTGTTGCAGATTCCAATTTTTTTTAACATCATGTTTTCAAACGGTTTCCTCATTCTATCTATGCTATCTAGCAACAAAACCGTTCATAATTTTTTATTCGTCTTTCAATATGTACACAACTAACTTCCAAAAATTAAGAGGGCGTCCAGGATTTGAACTTTAGTTCACGCTGAACTGACATGAATACGCTAACAATATGATTTAGAAACTAGGTCATGTTATTATTGGAGATATCGGGAAGGTCTTTCTAAACATTTTCGGGTTTTATAGTGTCGTATACAGCGTTAAAGAATTCTATTGAAATCTCGACCGCTTAATTAAGATTTGGCGAGCTGCTCCTAACTTCGATTCAATCGATATTCCTCTAATTGATTTCTTCTTCATTAAGTGAGTTTTTACTAGCGAATGGATTTTTATCGTAGTACCACTTATGTGAGTATTATTACGTATGTCATAATATGTCTTATGTGGTACTTAGGTTGCCTATAAAATTTCAATTAAGTTTTATATCATCATAGCTATACTTAGCTTGCATACGTAAATCAATATTGTCATCTTTTTTCATGTAATTTGAAATAAATGCGTGTATGTATGTAACAAAACAATAGCTACTTTGACAACGATACTTAATTATTACTAGTATAATATGTTGTCGTGTGTACTACAAAGAATTACCAAAGAAGTTTTAAATCCAAATCCTAAATGAAAACAGAGGGCTTTTTAACTTGGTATTTTGATTAATGGAATTATGCGTCATCCCGATTGCAAAATATACATTAAATCCCGAACGAGAAAAATGGAAAGCAGTCTTGGAAAGCAATGTTGTAGAAAATTTGAATTGAAAATGAAAGGCGCGAAATATTGCTTGGAAGTGTCGGATTCTGAGTGAAGAAGCTTCCTTTAGTGTTGGGAATTTTAAGCAGGCTGTTAAAATATACGAAGAAGTTAGCTTTAAAGTTATGCCTTTGTATGTTTTAAAAATGGATTTATTGTTTCAGGTAAATACAAGTTGGGATTTCACAAAAACCTTGACAGTAAGTTGTGTCTTATACACGCTATTTATTGCGGGTAAGGATTATGTTGGAATAATAAGGTGTTCCAGCTAACTACGTTTCACTGTCTAGAACTCTGATACCACACAAAGATATTACCTACATGAGTTATGTTTGTGTGACACCGTAAATTGTGGACATAGATAATGTATGTTACTTAATTAAATGATTAATTTATATTCAAACTTATCGTTAAGAAAAATATTGTCGAAGTTTTGATTTCCGTGATCCCAAGACGATCGACACTACGACGACTACGACACTAAGACACTACGACGAAGGTAGAATACCAAATAAAAAATTTGTAGTTATTAGTCAAAGTATGGAAAATTCCTAGCAACCAAGCTGCATCCTCCATAATGTCCTTTAAATCAGAATAGTCAATAGACATTGTTTAGCGATGGCTCAATTGGTTACACACGTTACACACGAGGAATTGCTTTAAACCTATAGGCAACTCGTTTATCATGGTGGTTGCATCTCGAATTAACTCGAAAACCAATTAGAACCTTATAGTCTACGTAACAAGGTACTATTTTAAATCCATTGGCGAAATGAAGGATCTGCCGTAGAATGTCTAGGCCTCTTGTTTGAACACATTAATTAGTCTGTTCTGCCAGATAAAAGATCTCAGTCCAATCAAAGGCCTTCTATGTAGACGGATTGTTGATTTATGATTAACGGTAATACACTTTGATCTTTCTCTATTGCGGTTTTGTTGTCTATTGTTTTCTTATTCTACATACTGATCTTAATCGTATATTTAGTTTTAGCTTTTACAAAGACCTTTTGTAATATGAATTTGAAAGGCATAATAAATTGTATTAACGAGAAACTTCTCGACTAATTCTGTTCTGCGAAGAAATATTAATTTCTTAGTATTTTATGTATGAAATTATGCCCTACTTTCCGATAATTTATTAACAAGACTTAAAACTGCATTGAATTTAAGCATATAGGGATAGTTAATGCTCTTAAAAGGAGATAAAGAACATCTATAATGAAGCTTTGAAGACCTATTTTATTTGAGAAAAGTTGTCCAAGTTTTAGTAGCTAATTATTGGGTAACTGGTGCATACGAATCAGCTGAATTGATAGCAGTTTTAATACACGATTTCATTATGTCTGCATTATTGATTTACCTTTTTCCCACAGAGGGCACTTCACAGCGCCGCGAAGTTTTAAGATTAACTTTTAAACCTTGACCGCTTTTCCGACATTTTTTCCTTTGATGTTCCTTTAATTTTTGTTTTAAGTTTGTTGACGAATGCTTGATCTTACTCTTAAGTTTTCTTATCGGTTCCAACTGGATTGGCAATCGATGTAGCCTTAATGTCTACCAAATGAGATATTAAGATGACCTTTACCTTACAAAGCCCACAGATAACCTTTTAGATAACCCACTACAGTATCTTAGTATTGTACGAACGTGAGCTATTATTTGTACTTAAAAAAAGTACATCAGTGAGTTTTTCAAATTTGAATTTGGATTGTAACTTAATGTAGGTGTTTTTTAGTAAGGTTATCGTTTTTATTTGTTTTACGTTGATTAATAGTATATTTTTGTCTCATTTTCATTAATTAAAGCCTAAAGTAAAGTACCTATGTTTACAGTCAGTCAACCTAAGATGTCATTGTCTGTATAAAATTTTAATTTGACTTCTTTTGATGTTTTCGTAATAAACTGCTGAACGGAAGCGTTCAGCTTTAAGTTTGTTTTATCTCGATATCTCAAAGGGTTTACAATGGAAATGCATTGTTATGACAGTTTTTCGTACCAGTGAGCAAAACTTTTGTTATTGAAGTGGTGAGCTCTTAGAATTTGTTGATGTAAAGTTTGCTTTGCCTTTTAGCTATGTATTTATTAGGGAAATTCGTGTAATTGAAGTATATGTAATCGAGAGTATGTTTCATGGGATTTCGTTCAATTGTCGGAGGTAATCCAAATTATTAAATGTAATGGTCCCCTAAAAAATTACAGAAGGTTTTTTGTTTAATATTGGAGACAAAGATTATAATTTTTTTTATACGCCTTTTAAAATATTGCTGGCTCTTCGACTATCAAGGATTTTACTCGTAAACAATGCATCAAAACCGCTTGGCAGAACTAATTGGACAGCGCAGGCTGCACTCAATATATTCCAGGTAAAATGCTTTTGATTTCATGTTTATTTAATGTCACCGCGCCGTTAATTGGACAACCAGTGATAGCGAATCTGTGAACTATTTATTTGTCTTATTTTGTTTTATTGACTGCCAGTTGGTCATTGTTGAACTGGTGTTGAATTAAGAAATGTTTGAAGAAGAACGAGATGGCTATATGTCTACGAGGTCTTTCGAAAATTACGTAAGGTCAAGGAGGGCTGTATTTTGCTTAATTTGATATCAAAATGGTAGAGTCAAGAAATAATTGTTAAAACAAGACAATTGGTTGTGTATTTGAAATAAACTATACTAGATGAATATGTGACGTGTCAGTGTATGTATAGTGTGGTTATGTGTTTTGTTTTAGTTCCCGAAATAAATGTAATACGTATTATACATAAAACTTAATTTTGCATTATTTTCTCATATAAACTTTAACTATGCCAATTCTTAAACTCGTACGTGCCTGCATTATTCATAAAAGGTACAATGACATTATTATTAAATGTCTAGCCGTATGCATGCTATAAGTTACGTCTTACGATTACCTCTCATTGTGAGATGATTAATCGTCAATTATTGATCGTATTGATGATGTATATAGCCTATTTATGAGCATGATTTAGCTCATCGACGTAGTTAGTATCAGTATAATTGTAGTAGATAGGTATACGTATGCTATCGGACATTAGAATCGGTAACATTTTGACACTATTTTCCTAATTCAGGCACATAAATATATCTGAATAATAGAAAATAATGTTAACCTAAAGGTTATAAAAAAAGGTCAGAAGATGAAAGATGGCTCTATTTTCTTGTCCAGGAGTGTAGCGGTTTATATTGTTAAAAAATCTTCGTCAGTGTACGGAACTATGACATCATTGGTGCTTAAAAAGCTCGCAATCATCTTGATTAGTTCCTTTGTTGTCGCGATCAATAGCTATTGAGCGACTCTTACCTTTGTTCAGTTACGCGTGATAGATGAATAGCTCATATTTTTATGTTGGTCCCCCTGGGCTTATCTTTTTCTAACTTTGCCTATATACCTGAGAATAATGGATAACTTAGAGCTTACGTTAATGGAGGCTTTTACGTAAATTTTTAGGACCTCTATATCTGCGATTGAAGAATTGGTAGGTAGTTTTTTTTGTAAGAAATTACTTCTTAGAAAAATACGTTATATTTTAAGGTGTTAACATATGTTCGTAGTAGAGTTTGCTCTAGGTCAGGTGTTCTCAAAGTGTACGCTGCGACACCCCACGGCGCCCTGTTCCGCCCTAGATAGTGAAGAAAGGCGGGCGTCTTGAAACCGTTACAGCGAAACCTTCACTTTAATATTAGCGGATATAAATTTTAATCAATTTAATATTTTCTACACTCTGTATGAGATGTTAGGGCGTTAAAACATATTATCAAACTAATAAATACGCTGCGCCGTGAAAAGATTGGGAGCCTCTGATCTAACCCTCAGTGATGTCACTATGTCACAGATAAAAAAAATAGTTACTTTGTAAGTGAAGAGGAGAAACTCATGCTATTGAGTACGTCATTTATGTCTTTACCTCTGAAAAAGACCCCATATTTCTACCTTTTTCTATAACTCAAATGTCGTAACATATTTCCTCACTTGTATTGTAAACTCTAACTTATGAATTATGCATTTATCGCATTCCAGCGCTGTCAAAAGATATTGTCTACTACAAACATTGGTATTATAGCTGAAACAAGCACATAAAGTGGCGCATTCAAGTAGGTATCTTGTGTAATAAATGAGTACAGTTTATGGCTCGTTGAGCGCCCGTTAACCTAATTCTGTACAAGAAAGTGAATGTCATGGTGGACTCAGGTATTGGTATACTGGTGAAGTGTGTTGGAGGTTGGAGCGGTTGACATTAGCTGTGGAACATGCCAATTTCTGGATGCGTTGATAATGCTCACATGGAGTATTAATCCTGCATATGTCAACTATTGTACCTGTACACGGCAGAATGCTTTGTTTCTTTCCTCGAAATTGAGACCTGAAAAGATACGAGTAAGTCAACGAACGAAAATGGTAGAGGGCGTTCACAAGTAAGTCCGTTTTACAGGATCCATAAATTAGTTTTGCCATATTTTTTCTCCTTTTGAACTTACCATAAATTCCGTAAATATTTTAAAACCAATGTTAGTTAAATCGAATCAGTTAATCTCAAGTTTTTGCGAGAAAGAAATAGCAATTGATTTTTATAGATATAGATAAATTGAATAAGACTAATATGCCTAAAACATACAATACTGTTGTAATGAATAAATAGGCGGAAATATGCCGGAATCATATAAATAAAATAATTACAGAGACTAAAGACGCAACATTTAGCTCGGAACAGATGAAGTATGGGAGAAGTAAAACGATTGCCATCAACCGGTATGCCATAGATTGTATTCCAATATAGATTAACAACTCGCATACAATTTCCCTATAGTTACCAACTTTGAACGTCAACAATTTATAAGAACATACATACATACTGGTGTACATAGTTTGCTCGTTAGTGAGATTAGCGAGCACAGAGGCTGACCCGGGGGATTACCTTTGTACGTCATATTGGTAATCTACAAACCATGTCGCTCGTAATGGAATATTGGTAACTAAGGTCTGGCTTATAAAGGGCAAGCTCCGAAAACCAAAGCAAATTGCCAAGTAAACTTGTTTATCAGAGTACTCGGAGTTCGTTCCACTATCAATATCAATCAGTGCCGTTCAGCGGTATAGGCTAGGAGCCGGCGAAGGATTTAACAAGGATACTTTGAAATGTTGAAGTTTCACGTCGTGTTAGATAAATAAATATTGATATTAGCAATACATGTACGATTAAAATTTAAATATTGCTTGATGCTTGATAAAACCATGACATTTATGACTAGTAATGTTAATAATAATTTTGTTCAATATTTAGCTTTCCATAAAAATATACAGTATACATGAATATTTAAAAAAAACACGTTTATGATAAATCGGTCTTTTTTTTAGTTACCGACATACTTTAAACATGGAAGAAAAATTGCACAAACTCAGACAGCTACCATGTCAGAATCTAATTTCCTTTTAGTTAACAAGTTGATTTTCAAATCGTCAAATAAGACCTCCTGAATCGGTAGCTGGCCCTCGGTCTATTACCAAGCGTGGGATACTACGCACGTTAGAAGGAAGGGACGTTTATAAAATTGACACACCACGTGTTGATCCACTATAGTAGTGGCCAAGTGCCTACTGACAGTACTGACCATCTCCGGTCGTTAGTGATCCGGCCAATAAACGAGCATCGTACATTTGAGAGGAAGTTTAGTGTACTTTCTTGTACCTATATATAAATGTTTGTAGACCGGGGGGTAAAATTCAAATAATTGATTTCGTCTTAGGAACTAATAGCTCACTTAACGAGGGTAAAAATTTTAATATTAATAACATAAAAAATTTGGAAAAAATAATTTACATCATTAGATTAAAAAGTTCCTAGTCTCGTTAGATGGTTGTATCGATTATAAGCGATTGATGAAGTTAAGCAATAAGTAACTATAAGCGCGCTCCGTAAGTTGGTAAGTGACCGGTAGTGTTTTCATCCAAAAACAATAGCTTTTATTAACACATCAGAATGTAAGATGTAAAAATAATCATAATAAAAATAATAATAGTGTATTTAATATGTCCTTACTTGTCTCAAAAAGGTGAAAGACCGTAGCATATTGTAAAAACTGTCTTTCAAAGCTGCCAGCCCTTACAGCGGAGGAAACACGCGCATACGGTCACATTATGCATTGTTATCAGTTTGCATAGAAATGGCTGCTTAACAGATACATTGTCAGTTAGCCTGGAACGAGATCTCATCGTACTTTATATTTGAGGAGGTAACTTATGACGCTTGTTAACATCAATAATACTACATAATACAATATACATATACTTTATTGATACATATACGACATAATAACAATTATCATACCGGTCCAACTAATGAATATTTGCGTTATAATTTACGTAAATTTTATTATAGTTTCTGGCTTATATCTGATTAAGTTTTGAGTATAACATCCCATCCCTACCTTCTAACCAAGTAAAATATTGGAAATACAAAATGAATGATTAGATTTTACTAAACAAAATTGGCTTTTATAACAAATGTTAAAGAACGGAAGCGTTCAGGCAGCGTTACTTCCCGAGTTGAAATCATTATACGAATCATTAATGCTCCACTGTTAATCCTTCGTAAAACGGAACGTACGTTTCCAAGTGGTAATTCGAATGGCAGATGGGGAATTAATATCTGAATAATCGAATTGTTTTGTTTGTGTCACGAAATCGACGCAATCTGGCGGTTTGAGCTACTGAGTGAAACATTTTGTCGTTTCTGTTAAATAAAGGAGGTAATGAAGATTGATTTGTTGGTTTATTAGGGCCAATAGGGCCAACAGCTAGTATTCATCAGTACCTACAATATCGTTGGTTTTGTATCCAAATAAAATTTGGCTTCTACTATTTGCGTATACGGGAGCTCTTTAAGTGAAGTGAGTCCCCCGCCTATTTTGGGGGCTCCTGACTGCGACAACCAACTTGCCTTAAAGATACAATATAATCGTCGCTCAATAGAGGATGCCATGCCATCCACCAACGGGAGTCATTAGTTCTCCTGAGGTAATGCTCGGGTAGAAAGGTAATCCTTGAGTTCTTTGGACCACCATCGTCATGTAGAGCGCGCGTCAGAATTAGGAAGACAGAGATTCAGATATTAGGTGGCTCGTCAGCATTTTCGTCAGCAATGCAGCACTTTCTTAACCGCTTTGTTTGAAGTTTTTCCAAGAAATTCCGAGAGCAAATACATGAGTATAATGAACATACCCCGAGTGGGCGAGCTGACAGCCTGTTGGTTGCGACATTCCTCCGCATTGCATTCGAACCACGTTTTGTTCCACGGACATTGTGATTGTGACATGTTATTTGTGAATTTATAAAGAAAATCCTGTCTCGCTAACAATGATCACTATGAATGAAAAATAAAAAATAAAATTATGGCATTTTTGTTGGTATTCCGAAGCAAAAATACTGGGTAAAGCAAAAAAATATATTGATAAACTGTTATAAAAAATATTTTTTAAATACTCGTAATACCTAAAATCAAGAGTAGTCTTCAATCAATTTTTTATTATTCCATTTTTTCGCAAGAAATGACGTAATTTTCTAATGATTTTATTTACAAGTTACGGAATCAAATTAAAAACTTAGCTTACCTACTCAGGAAGAAATTACTTAAGATTTACTATTGACTTTCTAAAGAGAAGTAAAGGATCTTTAGCTGTTTGTCATAATTAGAGAAACAAACAGCGAAGAAAAGCGAGTCTACCTAATTAAAAGTTTTAATGATTGTTTCTCGGCGGGAAGTTAAGGTACCTACCTAATCGACATTTTACTGCGAGTACAATAATATAAGAAAACATCTACGATTTAAAATTTAATTTGAATAACTTATTAACGTTAAGCACTTTATAATTTTTGAAAAAATAAGGGGTTCATTTAATTATAAACTCTATCTTTTTTATATACACCTACTCGTACTAAAACTGTTTATTTGGACCGCATAATATGCTCAAGAGCATGAACAGTGAACACCAACAGTCAAACTAAGTATTGAAGGCTCTTCAGAAAGCGTATAACTAGCCTTAATGCAGTCGACATGGAGATATCCTTCGTATTATTTCTTCCTACCTGCCTTCATGGTCATCTATTCCATCGTCATCTATTTTAATGGTACTTGGTGGTCATTTGACCCAGTCAGTTAAGATCAAAACTAATTGTCGAACTATTAGTGACAGCTGTCAATGAGGGAATCTAGAGTGAAACAGTTTTAAGAACCTAGGAGTCATAAGTTTTGAATTCTATTACCAAAGTTCTGATAACATAATAACTGTAATTATGTCTTAATTTACCATTACACTTTACTTTCAAAATTCAGCCTAAATTTAAAGTTTTTTTTCAGAAAGCTAGACTGGCGGGGAAAAGCTTAAATTAAAAGTTTTCGTAAATTTACAAGAAAAACACCCTGTAACTTTAATGACGCAACTTTAAAATCTTAATTACTTTCTTAAAATTCCGGGGCCTTCTCATTTTTGGCTGGCAGCCACGAGAGCACTTATTTCTTCATAACTTTCAGTTATTACTGCCTCGCTGTTTGAGTTGTGCTTTTAAGTACCTACTTACATGTGTTGTTATTGTCGCTGGCGCATTAAGTGAGAATTTACAGTTAAAAAAATTATAAAAAAATTAGTATTACGGCTTAGGATTAATAAATGAAAATTATTGTACTTTTAGCACTTAGTAGGGGACGTTAAATATAACGTTATACAATTTGGAGGAGAGGGGGTCAACAGACGTGGGTACAATAGACGTGGAATTATTTTTCCACGTCTATTGTAGATTGCGACATTTGAACGATGCAGTGTCCGATGATTCGATCTAATCTGATCAATTAGCCTTAATAGATTGGCAGCAAACATTCAATGTTAAGTTTATGTTCAGAGGTCTGAATAATTGTCCCCATTTTTGATCCTTCGTTACTTTTGAAGACGAAGATGCGCATATGAGCCCTTGATGGTTTTGGTAATCAGAAAAGATGCTCATAGAAATCAGGAGCACTATATCATTATCAAGAGAGAGAGAGAGAATAGAGTAAGATTGTCTAGTTCTTTAGCTGGAACACGTCCAGTAAATACTCCCTTATAAATAAAATAAGCAGTGAATAACTCAAATTGATGTGCATCTCTGGTTTGACAAGATTCAATATTAATAAACATAGAATAAGTGGGGAGTAAACTTTAATTTGCTAACTCAGCATTTGATAACCAGTCTCAGGCTTACATTTAAACAGTCTAGAAATACCTTAAGACGTTTTATTAACAGATAGTAGTGACCCCGTGAATCGCAATTTTGGCTTAAATTAGTGGATAAACACCTGTCTTCACTATAAGCAGACCTATCTGTTTCTACATAAACAGACCCATGAAGGTTGGGGGCATTGCTTCATGTCATACATTCGAATGTCTGATCGACTTACATAATGTTTAATATTCATCAACTGATCGGCAAATGAGCTCTTTGTGTTTTCAAGGAACAATGGTGCACTTAATGTGTATTGCATACGATAATGCAGGCGGGGCCGAGGCGGAATATTGAAGAAAAATGGAAAATATTGCTGCATCTTGACAAAGTTGCCATTTTAATTTACCTGGATGTGCCAGAAGAAAGATAATGATTTCAAGCGTATGACCAATTCTTTGTTACGCTTTACATTCCAAATGGCTTAACGTTTTTCTACGTAGGAGATTTCATTTTGGGAATAGTGAGACCTCATTTTTAAAATACTGCCGCCGCCCAAAACTTTTCCTTTGATTTTTCATTAATAATTCTGTTAGTTTGCTCTATCTCATTAAATTTTCTGAGTTGGATAGTATACTAATATCAAAACGTCAGTATTCTTATCGTCCGCTAGTTTATATGTAGGTAGTAATTAAAAATGAGTTTTTAATATTTCTATAAAATAATAAGAATGGACTCTTACAACGATATAAATAATTATACTTTGGTACTTACATGTACCTCTCCAATTACGCTTTAAGCTTTTAACGGTTAATTAATAAAAAGTAAAAACGTTAAGACAAGTATTTATGTAGGAAAATAACCACCGGCTAACCGGCTATTTATGTTATCTGTGTTTATCAGATTCTCCATCTACATGGCTATTATTACCCACTTCATGTTTATGTATGCTCATTATGCGCCGGCACAGAACTGCGTTGTACTCGTACCATGCGTTGCATAAGTGCAATGTGCAACCATAGGGTTATTGCGACGAATGACAACTATGTTTGACATTTTAATATGAACCTCAGCGGAAAAACGGATATCATACCTTTGATTTAGTTGTGTATCTCTGTCTGACTGTCCATCATAGCTTCCGAATTAATGAAGAGTTAATCGTGCCGGAGTGTTACTTACGATGGTGCACAAGCCTTTCGTTGGCCAATATACTGGCCAATTAATGTGACGTCACATACCTATTAACCAGCAGAAAAATAAGACGCCTCCAACGATTCTTCATTTGTCGAATTATGTCCAGTAGCTCAGAAGTTAACAGGAAAAAGATGAAGATTAGAACAAGTTGTTTCTCGTAAGTTATTTGATAAATTCCACTTGATTGCATTATAACAATGTTTGCAGTATTCTCACCAAAGGGTGTGTTAGTTCACATAAAATTTAGAATATTTAACCGCGCTTTGAATATGTAACATCTAAGTCTGGGCCTGGATATTTGCATACAAAGGAAAGCTTAAAACTTAAATAGAAAATTATCAGTGTTTTCATTGTAATTTTGCACGCACATTTCATATTCATGTTGTTTTAGGCATAGGTAATAATCTATACTAATAAATAAAATTGAAGTGTCTGTTTGTAATATTAAAGTACCCGCTTTAAACTAAATGCATACGTATGTATACACGATACACATACCGAAATGACATTTAAAAATTTTTTTGTCTGTCTGTCTGTCTGTCTGTTTGATCCGGCTAATCTCCGAAACGGCTGGATCGATCTTGACGGGACTTTCACTGGCAGACAGCTGATGTATCAAGGAGTAACTTAGGCTACTTTTTTTTACTTTCGTTTCGGCGTAGGTTTCCCGAAGCGAAGCGAGGGCGGGTCCACTAGTATTTCATAAATTTATACATTTTCATTTAAAGTAGCTTTAGGTCTTGATTACGATAATGATATATCGTAGGACAAAATATTAGGGCTATGAGAAGACATTTCCAAGGCTGCTATTTCTTACCTAAATGCCGTTCCTGGACAAAACTTTTGTAAACCCTGGAACTTTTGGCCAAAATTTTGGACATACATAATAAGGACTAAAGGATATACTTAAAAATTCATTAATAAAAATTTATCCGCCACGAAACTCTCGTTCTCCGCTAAAACTTTATACATAATTGCGTAAAAGCGATTTTCGATTAGATTTCTTCTAATGTTGCTGATTTTTAATTTAACAGCATTCGCCGGTAGGCAACCAATAGTGTAGTTTTTTAATTACATAATATTTTTTCAGCTCAAGATACACAAATAAAGGCCGTATGTGAATATTAAGACCGAATATTTGGCTAGTACTCGTATTAATTCAACGGGAACTAAATAATGCTCGTCTATCCGAATAGTCCCAACTCCCGACAGGCAGCTATGTTCCTCCGTCCGGTTAAATCCCGAATTTAGGTTAGCGTAACTCTGTGACATTACGTCGACGAGCAGTATTAATGAAATAGTATTTATTTTAACTCCAATTTAAGGTTCTAGTGACAGCAAAACTAATTATGCTATCGCCAGATTTCTTGATAAAATCGTAGTTCTAAATTTTTTATGTACAAATTATTTTCGGTTCTCTTGAAACTATGCATTATAACGATGTAAAGTAATAAATTGTCTGCGTCAGTATTATTATAATTTAATTAATGAGAATGAAACATTATCAGGTTGGTTACTTCTATAGATACTTAATGTGTCTTTAAAATAGACATGAAAAGAATTATTGAGTAAGTTACTTACAAGTGGCATTGTAAGAAGTGGATATTTCGCGAAGTTGGCATTTTGAGATAGGGCAGTTGGCTTTTGCGACCAAACAGCATTTTGAGAAGTTGGCATTTTCAAATGATGCCGTATCTAAATTTCCTTACGCCGACAGTAATGAAAATCCAGCGGGTGTGAAATTCATTGAAAGGTTCAGGTGCTCAGTCTCTTACCTAAATATCTGTTGAAATTGGGGCTGAGACTTACAATTTATGGTAAAGTTGTTCCATTTTATGTTCGTGCGGTGTACAGGAAATTATTTCAAGATGCGTAGGTTTCTACCTAATTTAATTAGCAGTAGTAAGGAGATTAGTTTCACTTCAGTGATACTTACGAATTGTGAATTTACAAGTTTGTTTTATTATATCGTCGTGTTCCAAGATTGAATAACTATACAGGGAGTCTGCTTGCTATGCAAAGGTCCGGGATTCGACTCCCTTCTCTAGCAAACGGAGAGCACTATTTTTATTTTGTAGTCCTACTCATTGGTCATTAGGTACTTTTTTATGCAATGAGAATAACAAACGAGCTTGTATTGCCAACATCCTCTGCACTGATGGATATCTTTAACAAACTTCGAATAGGACTGTAATAGGGTCTATTAGCCCATAATCCTCGCATAGTAACTGTCAAAATGTCACAACATCAGTATTTCTTTTTATTACTTCACCTACTAATAACTTAAATAGACATTGATATGCTACGTAAAAATCGTATATATATTATTACCGACCGGTAGTCGATATCCTATGATACGACGTAAGCCGTCCGGCCATTAGCGCTTTCAAAAACATGAAGTCGATCGCGATGAGAAAACCCAAAAGTAATCCATAATCCTGGAGGTCAAGTGCGGATGAATGACCACTGGATTGAGATGTGCTCTTACGATTTCCCGAATAACCAGTGGATTATATTATTGGATGAGTCATAGGGTCAGAATGAATCATTGGATCCGTCTTTATATTCGACACACCTCCACATTTACCTTATCGTGGCTACGTGTGAGTTCATTCGATACGTATTTTTATACGTTGTTTTGGTTCGTGTCGGTGTTGCAATAAATTATCTTTTTTTGTTGCAATAAAGTGTTAAATAAATTTATTTTTGGACTATTACAAAAAAAATAGAGGTTCTGTGGTTAAACCACGTCATCGAAGGAATCAATTTTGGTTGACTGATTAGCCTTAGTTTACCTATTTTTCCATTTATAAGTAGTATCTATGTAGTAACATATTTAGTAGTGATGTGTCGCAGTTGTCAATATTTTTCGTTAAGTGAACTTAGTCTCGCCTTACCTTACAAACTACAAGACAGTACTTTAAAAATAATTTTCACTATATTTTATTTAACAAAACATACATAACTATATTTACATCGTAAAACCTCTTTTAACTATATAAACTAAGTCTCTATTTAAATTACGGTCGTTTCGCTAACAAATAGCTTTGAGTGACGTCACGCTGCAGCGTGTGTGACCGTCCTGACAAATTTATTCTGCATAAAGTGACGTATTTTGTGTGTGACACGATGAACAATGCGCCTGGTGGACCAGTTTTAGGCGCGTTTGACCTATATTGTTGGATTTGATGCGGTAATCTCTATTAGGTATCGGGTTGGTAGGTCTGATCCAATTTAGTTATGTAAGCAAAAAGAGCATTCGTTCGTTTTACTAATATATCTAACTTATTAGTAGCCAACTGACGTATGTCCTTATGTACTCACACCATAGCTCAGGGATTCCCAGTCTTTTTCAGAGCGTCATTATCATTTTTCATGGCGCTCTTACTTTAATAATTTGACTTACAAATTTGTAAATATATTCACGTTGCCCTTTTTCCTTTCTACTATACAGCAGAACACGGCGTACTTTAAACCCCCCCNNCCCCCTGCTTTAGCTTAAGAGGCATGGTGATATGCTTTAGAGTGAGTTCATAGAAACGTTTTTATTATTACGTAATAATTAAAGTTGAATTTTATAAAAACATCCTCGCTCAGTAGAAGACACGAATACATTAATGCTGATCCATTTTCCTTAACATTTTTGGAAGTATGACGGGATGTGAGATCACAGAAGATCAATAAGTACAAATACACAGTTACACAGAAAAACATACAAGGATAAAAGATAAAAAGAATTATAAGTAACAAAAAGACAGGTTAGTAACAAGAACACCTAAAAAGGTTTCCTATAAGAAAAAAAACCATTTGTTACAATCGGAGACGAGAAAAAGAAATTTAAAGTCAAATAGTCTAGTCGTTTAATCTTTCTTACAACGTGATGCGGTTACGAATTTCCCATATCAAATCAATACTCCCGGAGAGGGAGTACCTACTGCGATTTATTGTCATGAGATTTTTAAACTTTTAGCGCTATGTATAAGGAATCAGACATTTGGAAACATTTGCGTGTTCTTTGTTTCAAATCTATTGAATTTTAATGCTGCACTGGTTATTTGGTTGATCGTGGATGTAACAAATGGGTATGACTATTTTATGTTAGGGAATTTAGTTATCTGACATGGAGGAATTATCTCTAGAATAGTCGAACTTCACGAGTTACAAACATTTTGCCAAGAGTTTAAAGTTGGTAATCAATATTATGACATCATCCACATGACATATTAAATTATGTTATAGTTGGAGTAAAATCTCATGAAAGGCAGTCAACTCTATTATGCAAGATACGTTTTTAGAGATCCTATATAAAACAATGAAGGAGATAATTAAGAACTATTGCTTACACTACTATCACAAGATGCAGTTAATTTTCAATCTGCATTACTTTGAACAGTGCAAATTGAACTAATTTCCCAAGTGTTATTCTAAAATACTCACAGGTAATTCCAGTTTAGCCTCAGAAATCAATTTTCGTCAGATACACTAGTATTCCGTGACTGAACGAAATCGTCATGATACAAATTTTTGAATTACATTACTGCCATATCATGGAGTTCACTGACTCCACTGAGGTTTAATCTGAGCATCAGGCCATTATGGCTTTATGGTGAAATAACCCGCAGTGTGTAATCACGCGGAATGGGTGCGGCTACCCTATTGTTTTCTTTCGGAACACAGCCAGTTTGAGGGCGATTTTCCTAAAAGTCTGTGTTTGCAAATGGCATATTTTTTTGTCAGACATCATTTAAATTTTTTCGAACTTTCGAACATCCATACGTACGTATGTTCGTTTCTTTAACACGCTGGAGAGCCTAAATGGCTTAAAAAAATCCAATATATGATGTGTCATAATGGATTGTAAGAGTGGTAAAGACTATATATTTTTTTTAATATACTCCCCCTACAATTTTCAGCGGACGATTTTTTTTTTCTCTTAAAGATTACTATTGTAATGATTTTTTGCCAGATGTCAATATTTTTTTGCAATACAAAAGGATCTCTGAACATAAATTCACACTATGTAAATCGATCCCTCAATAAAAAAGGTTTCTTATATTAAGACCATTAGGTTGTATACTGTGAACCTTACTCATCAAAGAGCAACTTTTTGTGCTTTTAATTATGAACTTTTTGCGGTCTTAATTATTTTCGGGTCTGTATTTTTTAGCTGGTCTACCGGATCGCTTGGTAGTTAGTAAAATACGAGTATAATATCTTACGACGTCGGTTTTTCACTGCCAGCATAAACATTTGTCGTTTGTTTTCTGGGACGAAGCCAGATTTTATCGGCAATATTTTTTATATCTTCATTCTGCAGTCATGACGAGACATAACTCGTCGTTACGGCGAATCATCATGTACCTATTCTTATGTAATGTTTATTATTGGAAAACCACTTACGGTATTGCCAATAACGCAATACGGTAATCCCATTTATATTTCGAAGACGGGATTGTGGAAATATGATTTATTGTGATGTGATTTTCGACATATCTATGTGAAGATCTTGTAGGAAATGATGGAATGATTGATTAGGACTTCTGGACGTTTTGATTAGGGTATTTTGGGTTCGCTCTGGTTGGAACTTTGGTTCGCTTTTGTTTGTTAATGCTCATTGGTAGATTATTGTATTAAGATGGATTTCCAATAAAAAATAATCAATGGTCCCATATTTTAGGGTTTATTTTACTATAATCTAGAATAAAATGACGCAAGATTTTGAAATTACACGTCCAATTTTCAACTACATACAACAATTCGATAAAGTAATGAATTCAATAAAACAAAAAGTTGTTTTAAAAAATGAAAATAAAAGAAATAGGTAGAACCAAAGGTCAAAAACAATTAATATAAACAAATAATTAAAAGAAATGTATTCATTTAAATACAGTATGAAGCGTAGAAATGAGACAATTATGGGCGATGATGAAGACGTCTTTAATTTTCGTAACGGTCCTTTTATTTTCATTTATGCGTTGTTTTTCCATCTTTATTATTGAAGGAAAGATAAACCTTAAGGGCCTTTTCAAATTACGCTTTTAAGGCTCCGATGACGCGTGTTGTGGATTTGTTTGGGCGACATATCGTGTTCTCAGCAAGTACCTATTCTATGATACGACACGAATGTTGATGGAACCACGAAAGAAAGAAAGAACTAATGTATGTATTATTCGTTCTTCTATGATTTGGCGACACTGAGTCACAAACAAAATTCGCAAGGATCCTTCTATTCTGTATGATTGTATAATTCGTTGTTCTGTGGATGGAACGCGTTGAGAATGCGCGTTAGTGTCGATACGTACATGTGGAAAGGCCCTAAAAGGCACTGTTACTT
Source organism: Lerema accius (assembly GCA_001278395.1). Lineage (NCBI taxonomy): Eukaryota > Metazoa > Arthropoda > Insecta > Lepidoptera > Hesperiidae > Lerema > Lerema accius. The sequence goes on from LGAG01000506.1 coordinate 68,117, forward strand.
AGTACACATGCACCTAATGTTACCTAAATTTAGTATATTGCCGTACCAGCCTGAGTTTTTAGGTTAGAAGTTATTGCTCGGTCGTTAGTTGGCAGTAAAGTTTTTTGGTAGAGTGTGTTACCGCTTGTGTTAAGGTCTCGACTATTTGTTCAGGGCGAAAGGCATTCGTCATGATTACTCAGGACCTTTATTCAGACGTCAAGTTTAATAATCCTTTATGCCTGGATACTAAAGTTTCTGGAGAGTTCTCTGGAACTGCTCGGCACTTGTTAGTAGCTGTAGGCCTGTTGACATTGTTACTTATGTTTACTACACGTTATTTTGTAAATATGAAATAGTTTGTTAAGGTCGGTGCTAACCATTTGAAATAAATTGACCATTTTGTTGATTTGTTTGTCTAAATAAGTTGGAAAAAAAGAAAGACTACGCTTTGGTGACGCCATTGATGATGTAACACCATTTCTAAACAGTCATAAGTGGCGGTGATCACGTCATCAAATAAGCCTTCTGCTTCTCTGCTAAAGATAATTGAAATATACCTTCTACTTTATTCGCATAGTTGTTATGTTGTGCAATAAACACTTTACTGAAACAGAGTTTTCTGAAGCAATAAGATTCACGGTTTAATAGCAATTAGCATCTATGTCGGTGGTTAACGTTTTAACCCGTCATAACTTACGTAAAACCTTAAGCACGAACACTAACTACCAATTTAGTGTTACAAGCACGCAGTGTTATTCTGATTACTTTATATGGCGGACAAGTTATACTGGTTGGGTATCGGAGGCAGTTACTGGTTGCCGGTTGCCGGTTGCCGAGGCGTGAATTATCACTCGTCATTATCTGCACAGGATTTATTTTCTTCCTCGCTCGGCGGCTATCCTTTGAATTAAATTAAAACAACCCTTGTCAGTTCGCAGCGCCGCATATTTCATACAACACCAGCTTAATCTGATACCTACCATCGGCGGGTCTCGAAATGTATCTGCCCAAATGTATACATATTTTTATATGTGTATTCGTTAAGTCTGTCGAGGAATTTTATGTAAATTAGCTTTTTATGGACCTTTTTGTATGCTCGAAATTCCTTGCTAGCCCTCGTGCGAATATGTGCTTAATGAAATCTCGGGTTCGGGCTCAGAAGATTGTGTAGATAAGTTTTATTTTCGGAATAAATGAACGTTAGAACTTTGTAGTATAGCTAGTGGCACTAGAGATGGGGCTAGATTTGTGATGCAGAAATTTGAGATAGATAAATATTTATAGCCAAGAACACGAACACTGGCACCGCCTACTCATTCATGTCCCGATAGACAATAGACATGGGCATATGTAAATAACGTGCTCATAGCTCGTCGACTGGTATCGATCTTAATCGATCGACCGACTTAAAGAACTAAGCGTAATGAGGGGATGCATGAACACTAGCGACGATTTTTCGAAAGCGCTTTCGTATATTGAAGGAAACGTTAGGTCATAGAACTCGTGTGATATATTTGAAGTCGATTGGTATATTAGATGGAGCCAGGTTTGAGGTATGGGTGGTGCACATACATTTGGCTTCACCGGTCTATATCAGAAATATACAGTGTAGTAAACTTTTGGATTTCATGTTGATGCCAATGGCCTGTAGTGGGCTCTTAATTAAGACTCAGGCAATCAGTACTCTGGATGATTATAAGTCCCGTTGAATAGGCAGATTTTTTACTCTAGGCAATCTAAATGTTACATTGTAGAGACAAAACTATATATTTTACGTAATATAAATATACCTATACGGAAAAATGCATCCTTTACAAACATTACAATGTAACCGTGACAATTACTAGTTGATAATTGTAGTTGGTGGTGAGCGTGACAGGAAAGACTGGCGATTACACCGCTGCATCGGGATCGCGATCACATCGCTCGTTTCTGGGAACTCATAATTAATGTACAGCGTCATAGAATAATACCGCGTCTTGTATGGCGAGCGAGCGTGACCGAGAGCAATTTTGCGGACTGAATGAGTCAGATCACCTATGTAGGTTATATCTAGTAACTACTGGACATCAGGATGGATGGCATTAATAAGAAAAGTTTGTTCGGATGGATAGTTTTTTTTTTAATAAACGCTAACACACTCATACCCCCGCAGTAGGATATTCTGTGTCGCGGGTGGCATGGACGACACAAATAACACATCACTAACACCCATGACCCAAAAACAAACATTTATCTGTCACATAAATATCTGCCTCGGCCGGGAATCGAACCCGGTTGCTGTTGGTCCTATTTGTCCTTCACAGCTTAACGCGGATAGATAATGAATAAGACAAGAAGTATCCAAAGTTGCCAAGTTAAATTCGAACTTTAAATGGACTCGATAGCCGGCAAATTAAATAACCATGTACTCAAAGTTACTCTGTATTTCGTCGACGAAAGAAGTTCGTGATTTAGCTGTTATACAGGGCGAAAGTTAGATAATTCTTTTGTAAGGACGATTCTTTGTAGAAGAATGCGATTGACAATATCTCAAGAGGGTATTATTTTTCGACAAGTCAATTCCTTTTGATCTTTTACATCAGTACCCTATTTCTACATCTCGATAGATTTAACGCTTTCTGTTATTAAATGCGATGATTTCAGATTTTTTTAGTAACTCAAAACCTCTTTCATAATGACATTGGCTGAAAAAGATCTTGATAGTGGCTTCCATTCGATAAAATAATTTCAATAACTAAATAAGATTACCATTAACGGTTTCCAGAAATCAAAATTGGGACCGTACTGCCAGTAACCTTTACATTTCGGCATAAAGAAACATTTTCCCAAAAGCCGAGTTGATCCGATATTTTCGCAGAAAATTCCATCGCGTCTCGTTTATCCGCAGTAAAATATAACAGAAGTAACTTTGTCATTATGAATACATTTTAATTAACGATGTGTAGGAACAGCTCCTAGCTAGGACGCCAGATAATTGAACGTTGAATACGAAATTTTCGCTTTGACAATTTATTGTAAATTATGCGACAGTCCGCAGTGTAGTTTCATTAAACTTTATTTATCCATGTGTTAATAAGCAGAGATTCATGCTCGTTGGGTTTCCACGTGAATATGCGCACTTTGTTTTAGTTTTGGTAACGGCAATCAACTGATTTTGCATACGAACACACGCGCCGAGCTTTGAATGCAGTGAGGCTCATCAACAAAATAAATATGTTCACTTTTATGTAAAAGTTTCAAAGCAGTTCAGTAAATGACTGTTAGTTATTCATTAATAAAAAATTACATTTAATAAAGATAAAACAAAATCAGAGTTAGAAAAAAATGCATGTATCACAAACTGTTATATCATTAAAAACTGTGGTGGAGTAACTCAAACATAAAATAATGATGTTAAATTATTCTAGTAACATAAACGACATCCGGAGATGTCTGCGTTTCTTTGAATAAACCTAGACTTCTACACAGCCGGCAGACATATCTTTTTCTAGGCATTCATATCTACACTTTATAGGTAGGGGTATCAAAAATCAGTAACTGTCGACATTTTTTTTTAATAAAAAAGGTTTAAAAAAGTGAAGTGTTATAAAATCGAAGTTGAGCCGCCGTAAAGTCTAACAAATCCCGGCGTGAGCCACGCATGCATCAGAAATCAGAACCATGCATTCATAGAACCGAGAACATATTAATATTCAGTACAATGTAATGACAAGCGCATGACTGACGGTGCGCGGTATTTATGCTAAGGACGAACTGGATGCGCCAGCGCACGGAGCGCGTGCGCACTGCAAATTTATGACAAATTATTCTCTGTAACTATTGCTCTAGTTACGACCAACTATCAAGCTTAATGCGGATACACGAAACATTGAACTCGGTTAAACTTTGTTTATTATACAGTTTGAATAGTTGCTAAAATAATGTATGTCATAATCAATTCTGCGCAACTAAAGATTTTTAATAATATCAAATAAAAATGAGACCGATATGGGCGACTATAACATTAAGTCCTTTCATTGTAAAAGGAGACCCGATTTCGTTTGATGCTGAAGGCATTCTATTGAAGATTGATTGACGTTAGAGGTGCGAAAAAATTGGCAACCTATTCCATTCTGTGTCGACTAGTAGTACCGCGTTGTCTTTCAATATAATTAATTTAATTCCATAAAACTATAGGGGGTACAAAAAAGAACGTTATACTTTATTGGTGTAGAAATATAATTTTCAATAATATAATTATGTCGTTTATCCAGTAAACAACCGTCCGTGATTACAGGAGAGTTTTATACGGCTTCTGTTTATTTAAGACCCTACTTAAATATCTTTGTTTACTACTTTCAGTAGATTCGGTCTTGGTTGCGTAGGAACGGGATCTCATCTTAACAAGTTTTAAATATTCTGCCTACTTGTCCAGTCGGGCTATAGTCAATATTAGCTCGCAATTTCCTATTGGAAAGATTTTTCTCATACATAATAAAGCAATGTGTTTCGTCATCAAAGTTTTAATATTATCTAGGTAATATCCTGTTTTTATCTGTTATTATTATTAGGGGAAAAAATTAGCTGTTGTTTTTTATAACTTAAAGACTAATTTAATGATTCGGTGGGACCCTTGCTTTGAATATTTATATGCTTCTGAATCGCAACACACCAGTAGCATGAAGCAATCATTTCATACGATCGTGCCCACAGACAATTTCAAGCTGCCGTGAATGCTTGAAGCAGTACGTGTATGGCCAGAGTAACGGTCACCCATCCAAGTCTGACGACCGAATTTGTTAAATTCGGTCAAATGCGACTGTTCCATTCTATTTCATTCTATTTGCCTCTTAAATGGGTCACTTATTACTTCTCCCTGCTTCGTTTATAATTAGAGTGTTCAGTAAGGTGGAAGACGGGCATCCTATAAATTCCGAAGCCCTTTTGTGTTCGTTGGTTTATGATCGCTTGGGAATAGGCTATATTGTAGGCTCTGAAGACGATATCGCGTTAAATATTGAAGGTTAACGAGGAACAGTAAACGTTAATAGTATCGGGCGTTATTTTAAGTGATGGTGATATTAAATTATATTTCTTTATGTCTGTGGTTTAACCAACGAGCTATCAGTAATGGAATGTTACGAGTTTGATGGTAAATGTCCATACCATAACTCACTATGTTAAGTAATTAATTATTACACAGGGGTTACTAAACTTTTAAGATGACGGAAGACCAAGCAAAAAAAACAAAAGTATACTTTTTTTTGTGGACCTACTTTTGGTGGAATTTTAGACTGTTATAGGAAACCCAGGGAACCCCTGGATTATAGAGTTGGTTGATATTTCTAGCGAAATCTCAAATTCGTACCTACGAATTTGCCACGAATTTTTGTTTTGAATTGCAATTTGCTACGAATTTGAAAATTTTTACTGAATTATCGAGCAGGTACCTACCTGCTCTTATAAAATTTTCAAAGTTTAACCTTTCATGGACTATTAGTATACTTACAAATACTTTATTAAAGTAAAAACATTATAAAGATAAGCGTAGAAAAATCAGTTAGTTAGTAGGATAAACAACGCTGAATTTACGAGTAAGTACCTATCTCAGATCTCTTTTATTTTAAATCAAGGAGACGAGGTTGTCGGAGCGAGCTTATAAAATGGCTTTCAGCGTCTTATAGTGGAAACGCGTCGTATATTTCATTTTAACTTAAAAACATTGGATTTAGGTATCTTATATTATACGAGATTTTCTAGACGCATCGTATTTCTTTTATGGAATGAGAAAAGCAAATGAGTTTTTAGTTGAACAGGTCCCTTGCCGCCTGGACTTCGTAATAGACCTCCACTTTAGGAGACCCGTTAGTTGGTTAGTAGATCTGTTAGTGATAATGAGAATATTAGTACCTAGTTGTTAATTTGTTAGTAAAGGACCGGGGAAGTTAGTATTATTAGTGCAGGTTAGTTCTGTTGGTATATTTGTAGTCCAGTTAGTAATTGTTAGTATTTGCCTCAATCGCAGTTGGTCAAAAGATACGTTGCTACCCCTGAGGACATTAATAACGTATAAAGTCAAACAGATAAAATAAATGAAGATTAATTACGAAAATTATCAGAACCACAAAATCTTTATATTGCATTACCATGGAACTACAGTGTCGCCATAAACAATTGATTAGGTTGATATTAATGTTGTTTAAGCAATAATTAAACAATGTAACAACTAGTTAAGCTAAACACCGCTGAAAGACAAAGTAGTTTACAAAATATCTAATTGTTTCGCAGCCGTATTTAATGTGCAACGACACAGGATGTTGATCAATCACTGTCGACAGCCACTTAATATGAACTATTAATATTCATGCTCTTAACAATTACTTTAATTCAATTATGACGCATCGCTGTTTACGAATATGTTCATATTCGGCGACAAAATTAATTTACAAGAGGCCCGAGCGCGGTTGTATGACACTTTATGAGTCGGAATTAGGCTGCAACACATTTGTTTGGTGGAAATAGCAGAAAACGCATAGACGACAAAATTATACATATAATTAAACGTATGGATATCAATATTATATTTTTAGTGAAGTCTTCTCTTAGTACTTGTTCCTTATAATGTATTAGGATCCATTACCTACAAGGTTTCGTACTCTTGGGTCCACTAACTTAATATTGTCTAATACTTATCTATACTGTCAGTCACCGTTAAGATTACCTAAAAGAAGATACGTACAAATTGCTCCACAATACTCATTGCTTGCTCATTCATTGCTCATGTAATTCAGTTACCAAATACACAAACATACGTAATTTTCAAAGCCAGACCGAAACTTTATTTTCAGACTGTCTCTTGAGGATTCGATGTCTTGCGCTGAAATATGAGATGCGTGACAGACGACGAGACATTTTCGGGGTTTAGGCATGTTGAATGCGAGGCATGTAGAAAACGAGGCATGGAACACAAGTCATGTTGTCCTTGACCTGTCTTACATACGTGTCGTTACGAATTTTTCCCGGCCTCCGGGCTTATTTACAAATGAATGTAGACGCTCAAAACGTCTGTTGTGACATTGAATAGGGGTCATATGTGACTGGTATCTTCTGTTACACGCAGTGGGAATAAATTGTCGTAGTTACGGTGGATCATTGACGTTTAATTAGGGGTTGCGTGTACGTTGACGTTTAAATAACTACTAGGTTGCTTGTATGCTTTAAGAAAGGTTTGTAGGCTGTTAAAAATTAAATAAAATTAAGCAGCGAAAATATTGTTATAGTTAATTAAATAATTAGATATGAAATTAATATTTTTTTCATTTTATTTGTACCTGACAGTGTAAGAAGGGACTAGTGTTTTTCGTGCGTACCTATGTATGTAATTTTTAGCACGCTCTACAGTCCAAACGTCTTATCGCTCTTTTACACAATGAGGTTGTCATTGGTTTCTTCTCCACTGCGGGAGTGAAATAAGCTAATATTTTTACGATCCCTCTCCCAAAATACAAAATTTTAGCCGTCGAGTATTTTGTTTATTCTATAATTAACTACTTGCAGTTACTTTATATCAAACGTAGAAATAAACATAGGTAGAGATTTTTTACAATTTTCTCACCTTATTAACAAGGTTTTAATTGACATTTTTTATTTAATACTAACAGCGAGTCCTATATACTTTATACTATAGCTCAACCGCGGTAGATTGCGCAATATGATAGGTATAAAGATATACGAGAGCAATAAGATCGCTAATGGAGATCTAATCTCAACCGCTTCGTTGAATTTTACTAATAGCTTCGCACTTGAGAAAATAAACACACTCTTACGCTATTTGGCTCGTGAATCTAGATATCTTTAATGTAAGCTACCTGTATAAAGTATAGTGGAATAAATGTGTACATTATACGCTGTATAATAATGCTCTGAGGCTCGGTTAGATGACCGTTTTATGAGAATGTGTTCACTGATTTTGGACGACATGTACCAAGTATCAAGTTCGTATGTTTGTCACAAAATTCCTCCTTGACGGCTGGACCAATTAAAAAATAAAATGTGATGTATATTAGAGAGACGAAGTAAGGTTCAGGGCCACAGTTTCACCTGGGAGATAGAACTGATGTCGGGATACTTCAAGAGACCAGTTAAATTTTAAAACATTTAGGTAAGATCATTACCACGTGGAAAACTAAGAGAAAATATGTGATAGAACAACGTCTGCCCGGTCTTCCAACATTATTATATTGCAGAACATAAAACAGACGTTAGTTCTAGAATACAGACGAAATAGCTAACGCGTGGCACAAATTTTGATAAACGAGGTGCCGACGAGAAAATCAATATGACGAACTTTACGAGCACGCGTCGCAGTCAATTAATTTTTGGTAGCGCCAAATATTTGTGCCAGCAATTGAATAAAAAATATTGTAGAGGAAACTTCAAGTACGTGCCTTAATATAAGAAATATGTACCTAAACATTTAAATAAGTATTGCAAAATTTGCAAGTCATTCGCGCAGTCACCATAACCATACTTCGCTTCGCCTTTAAACTTTAACCATGTCAAATCTGAACCTCGTAACTGCCTGCATGCTTTAAAATGTACCGAAAGTATTACTGTATACATAACACAGGCTCAAGATTTACCAACTGATTATTAGTTGACATATCACCGAGACAGACGTAACCTGGCATGGTTTCAAACAATTTTCACTCGGAAATATTACAACAGCCGGTGAAATTCTCGTGGAAACTGCTCCAGGTGGTGTTATAGAGATGTAATACGAAATACACGACATTCGAGAGTACCTATAATACATCGCTCAGTAAAACAATGAAAAGTTTGATTTAAATAATGTCAACAATCAATGAATGTATACATTTATCGTAATAATATTAAGACGAAGATCGCTTATTATTTCATCCTCTGTTCGGTGCTTTGTTTTCACAAAATGGGTAGGTATACCTGTGTCATGGACACGGCTGTGTGTCGTACATGAATACGTTTATGTTACTGGTTAATAAAATATTTTTATTTATTTATGTATATACGTCGTAAAATAACCTCGAAATTACGGCGCTTGATCCCTTGACTTTGTTATTAATTTTTAGAATTGTCCCCGTATGACAGCAAATATAAAGACGTATTCACGTCAAAAAGAAATTAGTGTGATATGATCACAAGCGCGGGACCCTAATACACTAAATGGTAAGCATATCCATCCATCCATACTAGATTTATTGCGTTCGAAGAAAGCTTTTATCAATAAAGAGGTATGAAGCTTTAATATTCCGATAATACGATCAGTATTACCCACTACACGCTTTTAGTTTTAAATGGGTGCAAAGTTGGTGGGTGTGACGTGCAGTATTCGGGCCAGATATTTATAGAACGTGAATGAACAGACGCGTAGTTTTGCTGATTTATACATATTGAATTCTAGGTAACCTGTTTTACATACAAATAGTAGCCGAGCTACTCGTATACTCTAAGACACGTTCATTCAGTGGAGATATGACTGTAGATACAGTTCTGTCGCCTTGATTACGATTGTACATACGAGTATTACCTAAGATTAAATACGAAACATTCTAACCGAGAAAACTGGATCAAAATTGAATTTTTTTGCGTCAACCGTACTCTATGGCTGTGTGAAAATATATAATAATCTTTATGACAAATAGTAACTAAACAAATGAACAATACAAAAAGGAAAAAAAATATGTTATGTGATCTAATTGTTTTGCTCAATGCTCAAGTCATTATAAAGACACGTTTACTCAAAACCACAACATGTGATACTATTGTAAATTATAATAAAAGTGACTTACTTTGCAAATATTTTCTTCAACAATAGCGATTTCAACAGTAGAAAATATATAATTAAAACAAACATGTAGGTTCCTACCTAATTTTATTACTCCACTATACTTATTACATTACGTTCCGACTTTAATCTGACTACAATGTAATATACTTAGGTAAATAAATATCTATGGGATCCGAACGAATGTGACGCTACAAGGTACAGCTCTCAGGTAAAGAGCAAATCTGTGTTCCTTACTGCGAGGTAAGGTAATCCTTATATCGTGTTGTCGGCACAATAAGATCATGGGAATATGTGTTGTAATTTAAATTAGGGATACAGTTAGCTATATTTCAAGGACACAATCAATTTAGCTTTAGTTATTAAGCGATATCTTTTGCATTATGTAACATTATGTTATGTATTCACGTAAGATACGGTTATAAGTAAAAAAGGTCCTGTTTTCAACAGATCCCTAAAACTGTATAAAATCACTTATAACATCACAATTGGCTGCATAGAAATCTTGGAGGTTTTACAGCAGAGTCAGTTTCCTACGTCGATATATTGATGATAAGTAAATAGCATTAAAAGAAAATATTATTGAAGTGGTAAAATCAATCAAAACGGCGTATCTTGAACACAAGAAATCACAGCGAGAACGCGATGACAAAGCGGTAACGACATTCAATATTATCAGAGTCAAATGGATCGCGCGGTTAAATTAAATTTTCACAATTTATCTCGTTTGAAATATCAAATCATTTTAAGTTGTTTTCTTCCTGTAGAACAGTTATATCATTAGTAACTAAAAGCTCGTAGATCCACTGTTAGGAACTTTCAGTATATTTATAGTAGTCTTTTTTAGGAACCGTAGCTTCAGTGACGCGTAAGCTTCATTACAAGTTTATACGCCAAAGTTCAGTTTACATGTATACAAAATTATGTTCGTCGTACTTTCGCCTTCTCCCCCATGAAGCCTTGAAAGCAAATATGGCTAATAACAACTGTCCTTAAGAACAATACGTGCTGCCGTTTCACGGACAGAGCTTCATAGTTTTGCGTGTAAGCTGCACGTAAGCGAAGAAGCTTAATTTATGTCATATACTCGTAGTAGGCCGTTACGAAGACAACAAATCATCAAAACGTGATGACTAAAATGATAAGGTAATCTAAGTAATAGGAGTTATTATTTTAATGCAGGTGCAATATTAAAAACGTGATATGTGAGGTTAAATGATTTTCATCTACTGACCTGCTTTTAATGCTCCATTATGATTGTTTTAATGAGACCGCGAAGAAATCGGGCGACACAGAAATTTCCGGTGCTGAGTTGGTTTTTTAACCTCCCTTATTTGGTCTAAAACTGCGTTTAAGACTATGTAAATAAAATAGGTCTCCTTATTGATGAGGAAAGATCTGTGTTTTATAGTCGAATGTTAATAAGGTGCAATCTATTTTCTCAGACCAACAAATATAATAGACTCAGTATTCAGAACAAAGAAGTGAGGTAAATTTTTCCTTTTTTTATGATTTGACGTATGTCACCGAACTCGGTCTGCCGAAAAATTTACCGGGAAACATTATCATTTATAATTAACATTATGTTTATCCCTTCTACACTTCTTTGTTCCCAAGGCTGTCTATTTATTTTTTGGTCTGTGTCTCTTTCTGTGATTTTTTCTTAATTGACCTTATTTTGTTTGTTGTGTTCTTTTTATCCTCGCATATAAATTGACGTTTGGATCAAATTTTTATGTTACAAAGCTTACGTTCCTCCTGACCTAATTCTCAAACGTTTCTTAAACATGAACATACATTGTAGGTACTTCGTGTTCGCATGTCATCGTGAATGCGTCGGTCGCTCCCTTGATCGAATCCACCCTGCTTGTGGATTTATGTCGGAAGACGGCAGCTGTTTAGAATCGATTTGCAATTAAGGTCGTACAACTAACTGTCTTTTAAGTCGCTGACTATTCATTAGGTATATTTCGTGCGGCGCAACCTATAATTGCCATCCCTTTGTTGTTTAAAGACAGTTTGACGAAGTTTTCTGCTTTGGAATTGCGTGAATGGCATGCTTTTTGTAGCGCTTACTTATTAGATGTCACGCAAAGATGTAGAGACACTGCTTTGGATATCATTTACGTATTTGAAATTCAAATAAAATTTGTTTTTGTAACTAACTTTTATATTGCTTTAAACAAGATTTTGGTAACAAATAAATGCATATTTGTACGAATAACAAAAGAAATGTACAAAGGCGAATAAAAATACACAGTTTTGTTAACATATTGTTAAGTTCACAATGGCCAAAACTCGGCGCGGTTAAGAGGGAGAGTTCCAGATTGGGCAGTGGTTTAGTCGTTGAGTTCAACTTGACATCGTTTGACTGAACAAAGTAAGCGATCGCCGACCTGTGAACTCAAAACAAAAGTTTGCTTCATTAATTTATTTTTGGAAAAATCTGAGTAAAGCTAACTACAACTTTAACCACTAAATTGTTGAGGTAGTTTTAGGCATTTTTAAGGAGCGTTATACTTTTCAAGCGTGTGTATGGAAAAAAAAAACGAGCAGTCGGATACGCATTTGTATGTTTGTATGTGTGTAATTCCTTGTAGGTTTCAGTCCTGATGTTATTTATTGTTGGGTTTTGGTTGGGTAAGGTGAGGTTTTTCTTAAAATAACCGTGAGGTTTCTATACATGATTGCTGGCAAAAGAGTTTTAAAGGTACATTTATGTTCCAGGTAGTAAAATATAGGAATATCTGTAGAAAATATATGTATTCCAATCTTTATCTTCTATGGAACGGTTTTAGTTTAAGTATTCTGTATACGACAAGGCTCGTGGTCGAAGCTATTGCCTGATTAGTTCAGGTTCTATTCGAGAAACGATTCGAATGTCCCGCAATGCAATTACTGTACGCCGAATGCGTTCTTCGACTGATGCAATAAGAACTATACTTGCATAGCTGCAGGATCACAATTTGATATCCCGAGACATGAAAGGTATTTGTAACATTCAGTGGAAGTAGACGGTTCGTTAACGGCCCTTGACTCAAAATTTGCATTGAGTAGATTCGTTTTCTTGATGCTAGCGTATGATGAAAGGAAATAAAGAAGGTGAAGGGTTGTTTGATTTCGAGGAGGTAGCGATTTTATTTCTGGGGGAAAAGTACCTACTGCGAATTTTTTGCTACTGAAGTAGGTTCCGATTGTAATCGCGAGATAGCTATCGTTAAGGATTATTGGATTAATTGAGGCAGCATTTTTTTTAATGGGAACGGTAAACGAGTTGGTTAGTAGATATTGTTAGTGATAGACGTTAGCGAGAATATTAATATTGTTAAACGAGTCAGTGAAAGGATCGCGTAAGTTAGAAATGTTAGTACAGTTTAATCCTGAGTAAATACTAGTAGTCCGGTTAATCATCGTTAGTATTTGCTCTACTAGACCTTGGTCAAAAGATGCGTTGCTACCCCTAAGGACTAAGATGGTCGCCTCTCCAACCGGAATAAGACCTACAGTAGGCCATTATTAGGTGTAAGCGAAATAAAAGATTTAATATTTTTCATCACCACAAACTGATGAAACCTGCTGATACTCATAACGGCCTAATTAAACCGTTGAAATAAACTCGCCGCCACGATGGTTGCATGTTTTTAATTACGGCTTTGTCGGCATATAAAATTGCTAAGGCTTTCTGTCATTTGCCAAAATTTAATTAGGTTTCAAAAATTTTAACAAAATATCGCAAAGAAAAAAGTTCGAAATAAAATCTTATTGATTCTACGTAGGATTTAAGAACATGAGGAAAAGTGACGCCCGTAATTGATTTGGTAACGATACAATTTGATAAATGAAAGAAACAAAATTATAATCACTGGATAGTGTTACCAACAGGTATTTCGTAGGTTCTATAACAATCTGGTTTTACGTATTTTAATAGCAATGTCAGGGAATAAGCAGATAATAACAATAATAACACCTGCTTTCTTTTTAATTCCCTGTTTTTAAAATGCCTTTAGAGTAAAAATTCGTTTTACGTCACACTCTCCGCGCTATAGACATTAGATGGTTACATCTTGTTCCAGGAATTGTTATGGTTGAATAAGCTTAATTTTTACTGATCGCAAAGACGTCACACTGTCTGATAGGCAGACTAACTGAGTAACCTGATCCACTACTTCGGTTCTTTTGCCTGCACCAATGAGCATAGGAAATTGTGAAATAAGGATAAGAAGAATTCAAGGTTTAATGTTAGAAATTAGAAGACTAATATGGTGCATCCGAAAGATTGGAAAACATTGCTTTTGGCAATAAGATCGTCAATTATTTACATCGTATTTTTATCGTGTCATTTGATTAAATTGTACAAGAGTCAAGAACATAACTATAGGTACATAACATATATGCCAAAACGATTTGTAATTAAAATGATCCAGATTATTAGTTCTCACGAACCCGCGGTGTTCAAGCAATTATAACTTCGAAATCTAATATAGCGATCTGTACTAAAAAGGATATTACAAAATACATGAAAAGACCTAAATCCTAAAGCCCTAAAATCCTAAATCGCTGACCCTTTACGGATTCTCTGTCGAAAGCGTCATCAAGATTTATAGCTCCTAAACTTATAATTGCTATTTTATTTTATACCTTATTCCTTCGACATAAAACACATTTAGGTGATACTGTATTGTTGATAGCGTAATGTTTCCATGTGTTTAGCATTGTTCTTTCGAAGACGCATTGTCTGGTTTGCAAGTAGACATAAAATACTCGACCGACCGAGTAACCTGATCCACAATCACGTCTAATTTCACTCAATCAACGTTCATACGGCCCTTGTCTGTAATCTGATTATCATTCATTAGCAACCGGTTTTTTATCACTTTACGGTCTCTGTTATGACGTGTTAAGTACTCGTAGAACCTCAGGAATATCTAATTACGAGATGGTAGCGGTGATATTGGAAGTAGGATGTAACGAGGCTGATACCGATTAAGACTTTGTAATCTTTCATCTCAGTGACGACGATTATATTGATGACTGGCAATTGCCCGCGGCTCAGCCCGCGTAATTTTGCAGTTTTCGCAATATTTTTTATTGCTGCTTGTCTCTTATTCATCTTAGCGTGATTTTATATAGCCTATAAATTCTTCCTCCTCGATAAATTGACTATCTTACACTAAAATATTTTTTTCAAATTAGTCCAGTAGTTCTTGAGATTAGCGCGTTCAAACAAACAAACTCTTCAGCTTTATATTATTAGTATAGATGAGTGGTTAGATGATGATATTAATTAAAATTAATTTTATCATTAAAAGATTTAAGGAATTTTCGCCACTCGTATTTTGTTTTATGTTTTTGGACCTACTAATATTATTTAAGGATGACTTTTTCTTAGTAGATTCAAGACTCTTGTCAGGATTATCTATTCGATGGGGGCATTTTAGAACTTATTTGGGTTTGGCGGAATGAGAGTTAAAGTAGATCTAATAAATATTTTGATCAACCCGGGCTTTAACCAGGGACAAGTAGCAAAGGTTTCGAAAGTACAGTTTAGTATTGGTTGAAATTTAGAAAGATGAGACCAGGTGGACTGTTGTTTCTATTACGTTGCAGTTCTCGACAGTTGACTGCGGTGTTGTTAATGAGAAGTGTTCCAGATTTAATCGGCTGAATATTGTTTGCGGTGCAGTTTCGAAATAGGGCAATCCACCCGCAGAGACAATTGAAATAAAACGTCGGTGCGACCGGGACGATCATAGCGACGTACCAAACAATATTCGCATACACGAACATAACGCTTAAGCCACAGGTTCAGAGATTGTTTTGGCAAACTCGTGCGGCGCAGTTAAGCCGTTTCAATTTGCAGGTTAAGCGCGTACGCCGTACTGCAGAAGGGTTTTCTTTTTGTTCCCTCTGTGAAGTGTTTTATTTTAAATCTGCGGCTCTAACGAACCGGGTTCTGGTTACATGAGCCCGTGCGACGTGTGCAGCTGTCGCGAACTCAAGAGCCAATGTAAAACAGTTGATTCTTTTGATTAAAAGCTAATTGTTTGCGCACATTACTTAATAAGCTCTCAGTGAAACAATGACAGACTGACGGACAATGAATGCTGGGGCAATGTTTTGTTAACGCCATATTTAGGTGCGGGTCTAAGGATCACAGTAATCGAATGTTATTGTTGGAACGATTCCCGGGTATTATGAAATCTATTGGTATTTCAATAATAGTGAGGGCGCGGGTGACGGTGCGTGCGGATCGTATAAATTTTGCAGTTGTGACATGTGTAAAGGCTCATAAGTCACTAAAGGCGTCGGCTAGGGCGAGGCGGGCGGCCGGCGCATTGTGTTCTTATGCCGCATATATTAACGTGCATTCTCACGCACGGAACTCGTTTCTTGGCCCGCCGCCCGCCGACCGCTCTCTTGTTGCTCTTTTGCTAATCCGCGTGCCTTTGTGCCGCTGCGATGCCTTTTTGTGCGAAGTTCGATAATCGAAAACGCCGCCGTTGTGTCAAATAAGTCGGCGCTACACGTCCAGTTTGGACTCCGACAAAAAGAACCGATCGAAAAGACTTTGATATCGCATGAGACGCGGAACGCGATGCCACGCCGGTACTAGACGGCCTATGTGAAATGAATTTCGCTTTAAAAGCCCATTATTCGACGGTTCGCAGACGTGACATGTGAAGAGATGCAGCATCGATTTTCTCGCTGAGCCTTCAATAACAAAGTTAGAGGATTCAAATGAAAACGATGCACCTCGTAGTACCTACTTACTTTCAGTCGATTTATATTACTGCTGTTTTGAGATTATAAGGTTCTTTTAGTTAACCTTCAATACGTTACGAAGTTGTACGAGTATATTAAAGTCTTCAAAAATCACAAGTACCTACCTAGTTACTTTCGATATTCAAATTTTATTTGGCAACATCTCCACGCATCTTATAGTAGCATTATTAAGATTCCGCATAAAAAATGTTTTGCAGTGGGCTCTAGCTAAAGTCATTCTAACCCGTAAATTCAACGCCTGTGTCATAATACTCATACTCATAATATCAAGTCGTCATAGTGATATCGGAAGCGCGCAGACTGTTTGGCGATCGCCGGCGTCGCGGTCGCAAAATTCTAAATCTGTCGCGTC
>LGAG01000506.1:89953-112752 GCA_001278395.1 Lerema accius
ATAGGATAAAGGATAGATTTTATCCCGATTATAGGTTCTCTTGGGATTAACCAATATTTTTTTATCTACTCTTCCGCGGTCGAAGCCGCGGACGTCGTCTAGTTTTTTATAGTATATTAAGAGTGTTTGTTTCACTCATTTTAAAGTTTAAAGCGTTATTTATTTAAGTATTCACAAAATTGCAAGAGTGCTATGTTCCTGCTTCAAATAAAAAACTTTTATGTGGTATGTAATAGAACATTATATCAACACATACAATGAAATGAATGTGAAAATACATATCGTATTGTATTTGAATACAAAATAGTGCAAATAAAAGGTAAACCACCTATTCACGGGATCAATGACTGCTAAAATGCAACGCAACCATTTATTTGCGAGTACTTTATACAAATATTTGAAGCTAAATCATCGAGTTCCACAATATTATTGTTCTGTAATATTAGAATTCCACGTAAATTTTGCAATGGTAGGCGTCTATTATAGAGCCACAGTCTAAAAATATTGAAATATTTAGACTAGAGTACGAGTAGGTAGGTTCCTATATAGATTGCGCGCAGATGCAGCTCGTTCCCGAATTTCTATTATAGTTTTGGGAAGAGTTCATAAGGGGTCAGTAAAAGGAAAATTGTAGCTATATTTTCTTGTGTACAAATGGCTTTTTAAAATTTTAATAAATAACATTCAATATGTGGAATTAGCAGTTTTGTTGATTTACATTTCAGTAAGTACCTACACTTAGTACAAATTTTCGCAGGTCGCATTGAGGAGTAGCTACCCTATCTTTGTTGTTATACTTACATAATTATGCATAGGAAGTAACCATGCTTCAATATTGTTAAGTTCGCGTTATCAGAGGGGAACGGGCAGTAATACACTGCACGGGCCATAATGATATTGGGTGTATGAAAAAAAAGCTACATCCATAAACTACATAATTAGGCATTATTATTAGGGCGGCTTTGGACTACTGTTACCTCTTACACTGTGACAAGCTATGCGTATTTACTCGTATATATATGTATGTATATGTGCATGTAAACTGGTGTATGTGTGCGTGTAAACTGGTTGAGTTTACGAAAAAACTGCATTCGCTCGCATTGTGTTTGCGTGCATTGACACGATGGATGCGAGGAGCAGTTGCATGCGTGCTCCGGTTAAATACATCAAAGGGTTATGCGATATTAAACTTTCATAATACTTTATGGATTCGTTGCCACCGCTCGGTTCATTATGAAGCTTGCTGAAATATCTCTTTGCGCATTATTAACGCCACGCGACCCGCATAATTCTGATCGTATTTTATTTCGCGAATTCGTTGCTTTTGGACTTTATACGTTGTACCTATTTTAATGGTAAATCTACGTTCTTATTCTTAAAATTATCGTAGGTTAGATGTGTTGATAGCTTTTAGACTTCGATCTGGGCACATTCTTCTAGGCTTGTTGTGTATTTGATGAACAAATCTCAGTCTCCAAACTGGTCAGAGAGTTATTTCGTATTTTCATACGCACTCACCATTGTCGTCTTGCGACATTTTGTGCTACATATGCAAAGACTTGCGTCTATTCACGTGTCGAAGCGGACTATTTTCTAATAAAGCCCGATTGAGTGAGTCAAGCGGATTGCCGTCGTATCATAGTTAAGTGAGTCAAGTGTCTCTCGTCTAGAACAAGATCTATCATTGCGCCCGCGCTCACTAGATTGAAAAGATGCTAGTTGAAGCTGTATTTCCGTCTTGATGAACTCATATTTCCTTTGTAATATCTGACGTTATTGGTTGATTTATGATCATCCCACAGACGTCTGTTTAAACTACTGGATAGTTTAGGAACTTTTCTTGTTATTTATAAAGGTTTTTGGGTTGATTTAAGTAACTAAAACTAAAATATCTTAGAGGTTTATATAAGTAACTAAAAGTAAAATATCTTAGAGGTTTATAAATCCTCCCTCTTTTAATGATAAAACATCTACGGATTATAAAATTTATTAAGGTACGAGATTTGAATTAATAATAATGATTTTATTTGCTGCGTAGGTAATACTCAGTAAAAAATAATTACGAGTAGCATAAGCATGTTTGAATTAATTAAACTTTAATTATTTAATAATTAAAAGAGTCATTATTTTTTTGGTGTATAATTATCCTGAACTAAGGAAACAATAAAATAAGACAGCGATGTACTATAAAGCTAGAGACATCTTGTGTAAACTCTTTTTTCTTAACTATAAACCGTTTAAATGCTTCTTATTCTTAATTCAATCGTGAACGAAGATACAGTCGTTCTAAAAAGCGCGTACCTATTCCACTTTGAGTAACACTGGATTACATAGCGGTTACATCAAATGTAATGTGAATATAAAAGGTTATGTATCTAAATTATAAGCAAAACGACATTGTAAGGTCTTACCTGTTGCTTATAATCTCATCTAATCCCGTTGATGGAGGAGCGAAATGGGCCATGCTAGCGTCAAATAACCCTTTGTGCCCCTTTCTGATTAACACATTCCGGTATTATCCAGTTATTATCCACTAATACTTGGATTGTTGGACGTAACGAATTCGTCGTTGTTTTGTTATTTGAATGTTACAGCTAGTGTAATGTCTTATGTTTTATTAAAGGAAATAAGAAATTAAATAAATGTAGTAAAATTTCAATAAATTTAAATAATACTGAGATCTTTATACATGTTTTAAATATTTATTTAATAGAACGACGACGGGATGAGAGTTTCAAATCTAATATTTACAGTAAAATATATATTATGAACTTGGGTATGTAATTATACCACTTTTTATCATGTTTAACCTGATGGCTAGCCTTCAAGTCACTTACATAAATTTTAGCAGAAAGCTAAGAGTTGCCTAAAATGTCGTAAAAGCGGCGATAAATTATCATACTAGACAAATAAATCATGTTACATTTTTGGGCTAGGAGCGCGGATTATGCCGTGAGCGAGGAAAAATTTATTACATCAATACAAAATTAATGGATGAGAGCCTTAGTAGGTATGTTATTTGATTTATTACTGAGTATATGCGAAAGTAAAGTAAGAAAGCTGCGAATTTGTTTACATTTTGCAAGACGCTCGTGTGGATAATGTTTTTATCAACTTTGGTAAGTACAGGGTTATTAAGGCTTGTAAAAGTTGTGAATGATTATTTAGGAGAAAGGTTTTTTGCTGCTTGAGACTTGAATTTAGTTTTACGTCAAAAATCAAGCATCAAAATGACGTCAAGAATCGACGTTCAAAAATAACCAATGACAATTTATCATACGTTATAATTCGTCGTCGACAACATACATACGTACATACGTTAGAAAAACATTTCCCTGTCCTGGCGTAGGCGGATTAATATACTATAGGGCACTCATATCCTATCCAAGTCGCACTAACCAGTTTATTTATCACTCGTGGCTACCGTTTTGTGTTTAACCATACTAATTAAACTATTAATCCGATTTGAAAGGAGTCCTTGTTTGGAGTTCGTTGAGTACGAAGGCCGACCAACGTCCTCGTGTTAAGTAGAATCACGTGTAGTAAATGTAATTATGAGGCTTAGGAACATTGAGCGGGACGACCGACGATCGGGCGGGCCCTTCCTTAATCTAAAGGAATTGTCTCATTGCTGTCGATCTGATGTTTCCAAACTTTTTTTCTTATAGACCACTTTCAAAATTTTGCTGGTATTAGTGGACCCTTAACCCCCCCAACCCCTTAAATCTCCCCCTCCCTCCGGGGCGATAACAAGTTACAATCATTGATAGTGGAAGTCTAGGCAATATTTTAGTTTTATACTATGGAAATCAGTTATATCTTTGTGAACCTTGTCAAGCCTTCCATGGACCCCTGGGTGTCCACCTGGACCACTTTGAGAATCAGTGGTCCAGATTAATGAGATTACTGAGAACTGAATTTGAACGTAAGTCATTACTTGCCTTACTAGCTTAAGTAATGGGGAATGTCTTGATTAAAAAGATGTTAATTCCTTCCATTTCTTTGACACTGTGCGTCCTAAACGGTTTGATGGATTTCATTATAATTATGAGGTGTCATTTTATTCGTCGCTTCGTGGAAGTTACATCCTAAGTACATAGGCTATATTTTTTTATATCTATACATCAAGTTTTCTTAGACTATGTGATACACTAGATTTGATACATTCTGCTAAGATAATATTAGTAAATCTAGCTTAAAAATTAAGGATGCAATCGTAATGCATGTGCAGACCTCCTTAGTCCATCTATAAAGAACCGGTCAAAGAAGGATTCTTTTCGATATTACAATTTATAGACTACTGTTACACCTTACTCTGTGGTTTTACAGAGTAAATCTGTTCAATTCCAGTACATTGAAGATATGTAATATAAAATGGAGCTGTTACGTGAAATTTGAGTCAGCCGTATATTGTGACGTGCTTTTATAAGAGGCGACAAATGTGACTCCTTATGTTACAACGGACAAAGTTACTACTTAATAATATGACTTTCAATTTTACTTTCTTTATGTTTTAGTTTATTTAATGCCTATTTATTTTCACCAGTACTTACTAATAAAGATAATTCAACAAAATAATTTCGTTGCTCTCCTGTAAAATATAGCAGGTATTTATTAAATAGAGTTCAATATTTTAGTTCAGCTTATTCCAAATTTGAATTTTCAATTCGTATTTGTTTCGTTTTCAATTTAATATTAAACTACAGTGTGCCAGAGATATAGAGTAGATATTATTTAGAGCGCCAATGCAATGAATTTTCAATAGATTTGTATCATTTATGAAAATTGAGCTTTAGGTATTTGTTTCGACTGCGGGCATTTTACAACGTTGCAGCTTTGCTATTAGGTATATAAACTACATATTACGTAAATACACGAGGACGTGAAAACTGCAGCAAATTTGCAGCCAAAATACCTACTTACTACTAACCTAACCTAACTAGGTAGGTCTTTTGTCTCCTGAAGTTGAGTGGTTCGAAACATTTTCAATATCATTACTCCTGTGACTTATAAGAAAAATTTATTGTACCTTCTTCTTAAAATGTTATCAAGACAAACAATACAAGACACTTTTTCTATATATTTTTTTATGATCTCAATAAATAGGTCCTTTGTTACCCCCGTAAAATAGCTGATTTACCCCTGCAGGGGTAATTACCCTCAGGTTAGGAACCCAGGCCTGACACAAAGATAATTCGTATCGTGAAGTTGTAATAAGCAAGAACTTCGAAAACTTAGTACTATCATAAAGCTACATAATATACTCGTAGGTACATTTTTTTTAACCCTATCTTATCTGAAGACAAACGTAGACTTAACCCGACCTCCGTCAGAAATCGATTAATGAAACAAAGGATGTAGTACCTAATGAGAGAGTTTCGTGAAACTTTTTGTTCATAACAGAATCAATTAAGCCCACCCTGTATAACGGAACATAATAGAACACCCTTTATCATTTGTTCTCATCATTAAAACTTTATAAAGCAAGTACTAAAGTAAATTATCTTCACCCACGGGTTGGGTTTCACATTTGCTTAAGTGAAAATTTACTTTAATTTATTATAATTGAATTTATATATTAACATGTGAAGGGAAGCCTGTCTTCGCCTTTTTAATTAAGGCACGTAGGAGTTCGAGTTGGCGTACCTAGATAAAATTTGTTTGGAGATGTGCGTTAAGTAATATTTTATATTTAACATTTGCTTATACATTAAAGTATTTAAGAAAATAAATCATTGAAACTCATAACAGAGTAAAAGTAAAATTTATTTAGCAACCGTAAAAAGAGCATTTATTTGGCAAATAATTATATCCGTATGTTTGAAAGGTTCTACTTTTAATCCTAATTATTTTCATAATAAAAGATGATCTGAGATTATTTGTAATCTGTCATGAAAAGTAAACTTAATACTGTTATAAAACACAAGCTGAATTTAAAAAGCTAAGCTTAAGTCTTTATTTAGCCCGCTAGTTGGCAACGCTACACGTCATCAGGTTAGGGTGCTCGTAGGGCTCAAAGAGTACTAGATAAGAATTGAGGGCTTACAAAACAGGGTTCATAGCTAGGGTAACTGTTAAACTAGGGCGGTAGACAGACTGACGGAGACCTTTATATTGTGCTTTTTAGATTTAAAAAATATTACATGTTTTGTTTTCGTTTATATTTTAATATCGTTAAATATTAAAACAGCAATATTTTTACGATTTTAAACTTTAGTCATGGCGGACACTAAACAGTTTAAAACTATAACGGGTTACTCACGGTTTGTTTATTTGCACCTTTATCAGCAATATTTTTATTAATTCAAAACAGATTTTAACAAAATGACTTCATTATGTACCTAAATTAAATTGTGAACTTCGATTGCTGTATTGACTATTGCTATTTTCACTAGTTCCACAGTAGTGCTTTTAGCATTAGTAAAAAAAATAAAAAAGAACAAATAGATTCTGATGTATTTAGAACATCTAACTTAACGCGAGGCGGTAGTATTTTGTCCGTGGCTATGATTTTATTTTTAATTTCAGTCCGGTAAAGTGTTGCCGTGAAAGCTGTCTAATTCAGCGTAAAACACCCAAAACAAGCACTCCACACAAATAAACATGAACACGCAATTTGTATGCCGCACCAACAAACAATAAATAAATTAACACCAGCTCTTCCGCTAATGTAAAGGCGAATTCACATTCATTAATTTCACCATAATTCACAAGCGCGCAAAATTTATTTGTGGCGAGATTTTTGCAGCGCTACGTTGAATGAATATGGTAGATCATAATTTTTATGTAAAGTTATTTGTAAGAGCTTGTAATTTTTTATGCCGTTTTTATTAACTTAAATAAGGTCTTACTAAATACGCATGCGCCTTATCAATGAGATACATACAGAATACATACACACTTTATACTATTAAAAATTAGGAATAGTAAACGTACCGTGTTTAGGTTTTAAAGTCGAGCGCAAAAATGTAATTGATATCTATAGATTAAGGGAAATATTAAATTAATTCTTAATACCATTAAATGCCATGTCTGTTAGTCGCATTAAACTTAACAAAATTGGACTTCACTGTGAACGCATCCTAAATGCACCGCCGCGCTTAGCTACAGTCATCGTGATATAAATATTTACTCCCAACATGGAGCTATTAAGATAAAGAAAAACGAGCTCACACTGAATTTATTTTTCACGTGCTCCAACTTTAATTAAATGCTTATGTAGTTGCGTGGTTGGCATCGGTTTTAGTTTTTGAAAATAACCGACAAAAGAATAGAAGCGAAGAGCCAAAAATCTATTCGAAATGCTCAGCGTCGCCCTAGCCCTAGTCAGTTAGGGGGGTCAGTCTTCAACTCCCCCCCTTTCTTCAAAATCTCCCCCTAAAATAAAGGCTACGGCTTTGTTCTCCGCCCATTGAATTCAGTTACAACTATCACTAAGGGACGGTTTTTTAATCCGTGGTTAAGGCGACCAATGGTTAAAAATATTAACTAGGTTTAAATTACCTTCTAAATCAATCGTCATAATGAGATAATTTAACCAATTTAACTTAATATTTTAAACATTGGTCGCCATAATTACGGATCAAAAATCAAACCCCTAATACGTTGACTGTCAAGGAACAAGTATAAAGAAAGAAAGTTTCTAATGGCTTCCAAGCCAGATTTTACTTTTCTAAGTTGCTTATAAGTAATTTTTATAATCGCCATTTAATTAACGATCCGTTTTATCGCATATATTGGTAAAATAATGATCTAGTTCCAAGATATACAAACTAATTTAATTTGCGAAGGAGGCGATGATTAAATCTTGCTGTATTTCTAAGAATCTAATTAATGCTGGCTTTAATTGATACATCCAATTAGGTTAGACTAGCGAGGACCATCTGCATTGAATACTAGATCGGTCATTGGTCTATTTTTATTAATTTTTTATAGTTCCGTATCCAAAGAGAGGCATTAAAATTCAAATCATTTATTTCGTCTTAGGAATCATAATAGGTCACTCAAAAATCTTAAAAAAAAACACTAAAAAGTACATAAAGCGTGAGAAGGACGAGGTTATGATCTTTAGTACTAAGATTACGTTATCCATCCTTCTATGGCTCAATTCATAAATGACCCATTACTGAGCACGGGTCTCTCCTCATAACTGAGGAGGACAAGGGTATACTCCACCACGTAGCTCTGGTGCAAATTGGCCAAAAGGCTTCACCACACCACGCCATACCAGTGTAGATTGACGGATGACTAAAGACAGATTTATTTAAAAGGCCCCTATGACGTGTCAATCTTATTCATCCTCCCAAGATATCCAGTCATATGGCTTTGTGTAAACCAGCGCAATACACTATTTATTTTCCGATTTCCCTCTTTCGATTCGATCTTTGGTAAAGCCTGATAAAGCCGATTCCAAATAATGTGCTCATAATCTAAAGCTTCGATATTCTTTCCTAAAGCTGTGGTTTAATGGTTAGTACTTACTGGCTTTGAATCTTTACGATCGTTACGTATACCATTACGTAAGGAAGGAACTCTTTATTAGGTATAATTTACAAGTCTGTTTGTCTTTCAGTCTGTCAATTCCTCAGTTACACTCGATTTTCTCTGAGCATAGTAGTAGGAAGAGGTTTAATTTGTTCCCACATAAGATATGGGTATTAAATGACGCATGTATCTACAATATAAATATGGACATTTCAAAAAATTACCGTTGGTATCAATTAACTTGTTAAGTGATCTATTAGTTCCTAAGATAAATTAAAGAAGTTGGATTGATTTTAACAATAGGAGCATCATTTCGGAATCATTATTTTGCCTCGTGGTTTTTACTTGTTTCTTATTTTATTTTGATTATTTTATCCATGCGAGGTTGTATTCAGAGGTGCCTACAATGAAATCCTTTGGCCTATTATATACCTACTCACAAGATCAAACTGAGACCCACAAATACATTAATATATTCTTCTCTCTTCTTACGTAATTGATTATTACACCTACTTTTTATTATTTTAGTCATGAATGTATAACAATAACAAATGAGGTTCGTTAAGGCGGCAATAAAATTAGCTGTCGACTCTTATTATGTTCCTTTTACAAAAATGTTAATCTCGTGTCGAGGGACGGAATCATTAATGAAATCGTAAAATAATAAGCAACGGATGTTGAGACTGTTCTGTTTTAATTTAATTGCAGTTTAAAGACAATCATTAGAATATTCATGATGTCAGAATGGAGCCCACGCTGGAGCAGATAAAATTTTATTTTAGTTCACAATTTACCTATTAGAGCTTATATTAATTCGACACTTTTTGTTTCAAATGTAACTAATGCTTTACATGGTACAAAATCACGCAAATATTTTTGAATCAAATCTAAAAGCTGAAGAAGGCACTGACGAGTACTTTTCTATTTTTATTTAACCTAGCTGCGATTTTACAGCGATTATTTTTACAAAATGTACATTCACTAGATTTTACAGTAAGTATAAAGCTTCGATT
Organism: Lerema accius; assembly: GCA_001278395.1. Taxonomy (NCBI): domain Eukaryota; kingdom Metazoa; phylum Arthropoda; class Insecta; order Lepidoptera; family Hesperiidae; genus Lerema; species Lerema accius. Next base: position 99,451 of record LGAG01000506.1, read on the forward strand.
ATAGAATCATAAATATTTTGAAAGCCAACCAATTTATAGAAATATGTGCCACGTATGAGTGATTTGATTGAACCGTAGTTCAGTATTGATTTCATTTTGTGAAATAGATTGCGTTGTCCATCTTTTTACCTTACTGATTGATTGATTACTATTGAGCGAGCTGTATGTGGTTGTATTAGTTTTCCGATGTGACTATTCTACAAACCACCCTCTAAACGTCCCACTTAAAAAAAACTATCTATAGATTTTTTTGCACCTACTCGTAATTGTATTATGTATTTTGAAAGTATTTTTATGGTGCTTTAATAATACTTGATACTTGTAAAACATTAGGTTTTATAAATAAGTGACAATAAATAAAATAAAAAAAATAAAATGAGTACTACTTACTTCCTCCTAAGAAGTAAACACTCAAATGCCCTAAATATGGCACATAAAGTATGAGATTACAATTTCGATAAATAGATAAATACATTCTCGGTATGTTGCGCTAATGCTAAATATTTGTTTAGGTTCGGATGTTGGGTATTTGCCTTGTCTGCGCATACAGGACCGAATTATACGGGCTTTTGAGGCGGAATTTATTTACTTAATGAGCGAAATTATTACAGCTTATATTTTAATAAGAGGGCTTTTGTTAACTTTGTAACAAAGCAGCGTTTGGCAAACAGGAAATGCGTTAAAAAAATTCCCGCTCCTATGTCGTTGTCGCACCAATCCGACTCGCATTTCACAGGTTTTCTCAATGAGTAAATAGAGTGAATTTAATAACGGCAATTTTGAAATTTTTTATATTATAGACTAGTGGACCCGCCCTCGCTTCGCTTCGGTAAATTTATATCGAAGGTAAAAAAAGTAGCCTAAGTTACTTCTTAATACACCAGCTGCTCGCCATGAAAGTCCCGTCAAAATCAGTAAATTAAAAAAAAATTATATTTGTGTACCGTGTATGTATAAGTATGCATTTGGAAAAAAGCGGCTATTTTAATATTACAAACAGACACTTCAATTTAATTTAGATGTATAGAAATGTTACATCCTTATTAGATAACTGAAAAACGATTCCGTGCTGCATAGCTATATCTCGTTTATACTCGAAAGAAATGTCTATTTGAGCTGTTTTCGTATATTCAAATGCGGTTATAACATATCTGTTTATTTTTCTATACCTCTCATAATTTTCAATAGAGCATTATAATCCTTTAAGTATAAGCGGTTACGGTTAAGACAAAAACTTTTCCCTGTCGTGTCGACTTTCGTAAGATGTGCACTCGAGGGATTTATATGTTCTTTCCTGACAATTGTGACCGTAAATTATACTGCCTGTCCTCCTCAGTGTTCTCTTTAGCGAAAATACAGCAAGCGCCGTCTGAATTCACTGATATAACTGTCTAAAAGACTTGAAAAGAGCCTTAACTACTTAGTTGGGACTTATTTTTAGCGTGCAAACAACTGAAAATTTTAAAATCGCAATTCATATTTTCATAGTAGCCATTGTGGGTTTCACTAAGCACGTATATTTTAGTATAAGAGTATATTTTAGTATGACAAGGGCTGAATTTTGACTGATGAACCTTTTTTTTAGAATAATGCAGAGATACTCGTATGTTACGAGTTTGTTTGTTTACGAAGTAACACATAAGTAGCCAGAATATTCTTAACTCGAAACAGGCATTTAAATAAAATAAAAATCAATTGTAGTTTCAGTTTTGTAATTGTAAAAAACACAAAAGTTTTACAAGCGGAGCCACATTTGTGCTTCGGATTATTTTTGTAACATTTACATTGGACATAAGCCGTGAAATATAGGTAATAATGCGACCGAACAATGGCCAGGTTTTGTTTTGATAGCCATTACGAGGCATTCTGCCAGAACATGTTTATTTGCTTATTATTTGTAAATAAGGTATCGGATACAATTACTTGTAAATCCACAATAGCATTCAGAACTATTGTACAATGTTTTTTTACGTTACATTTTATTTTTTAACTTAGTCTCTACCTATCAACATTTATGGTAAAATTAGGTAAGTTTTTTTTTTAAATTACTTTTACTAAAAAATGTTGTATTTGTAGAGGATAAATTATGTAAGTTTTCTTGATATTTTCTTAGCTTGCTTTCATACTTAGGAATTAAAAAGATACATTTTAAATTAGGAAGCTACTTATACACTAGCGACATCTGTGATTCGGTAAAAAAAAGCTTGAGTGTAGAAAAGGCGTATTCATCATGAATGGCACATTATGCCAACGCTTAGCGACTGTACCTGCTATTTAACGTTCACACGCCACAGAGTACTAACTAAAACTAGGACACTGTGTTCTATCATAGTCCTTATAAGGCTCGCTTGTTGACTCACTGAATTAATCTACGTTTGACAACCTTTAATAAATAATTTATAACTTCAAACCATTGCAATGTAGTTTAAAAATATTTAATTTTTATTTTTATGTTGTTAGAATTTAAGATTTATTGCGATTGCAATTATACGCAGCTAGAGGAATTTTACGTGATTTACTTGCCAATTATTTTGTGGTAAATATTAAAATGAATGGTATACCAATCAAAACACGTCTTGTGGTACGAATTAGTATCTAACCTGGTAAAATAAAATTTAAGTTGAGGGATAATTACACAAAATTGTAAATACGTAAATACGTATTTCTGTACTGTTTATTGTATTTCAAGTCAAAGTTACACTGCAGTGCAGTGGACTCCGCGGCCTTCCAATCGCCAGCTGCTCCTGGCGCTGCAATTGTATAAAATTAAGCTTATAAAAGCATAAAATTTATGTGTACCAATGTGTACTGTAATTGCAAAAATACCAGAAGGCAGACGGACTATTGGATAATTGGTTACCGCCGTTCATATGAGGAACACTTCAGGCAATCGTAGACGTTAGCATTGTATTATTATGTGTACTATGTGGCCTTTTCATTATTCATATTATATTAGCACCATAGCGGAAAGGAGGTGGAGGAGGTAAAAAAAAATTAATTAAGCAAATAAGTACGAATAAGTATCATTATACATATTTATTAGAATAAATTCTACGCATTTACATCAGAAAAACTCGTCTTGAAAAATCTCACGTGAAATTGAGGGTTGATGGAAGGTTTAAGTCAAACCTCACGACATATCATTAACTAGAGCAGGAGGTATGAAAAAATTGGTATAAACACCTAGGTTTATACTAAAATATTGCTTATGTAACACTTTAATTATTCCTATAAATCTAACGTGACTACATTAAAATCCAGGTCTCAAATAGTATATATACACAGGCCTATACAAACATACTTACCTACTGCCATTGAAGTAACCCAAAAGGTCAAAACACTAACACAATAGAAATCTGATTCCAGCTATTACGTCACTGTTGCGAATCACTTAACAGACTTATAAAAACGAATGGAGTTTGGCGTCTTTGAATATTGGAGAATATAGCTACTTCTACCTACAAGTGGCTTGAATTGCAAAACTGGCCAGTTATTCATAGTTTTTTTTTAATATATAGTTTCATAACAAAAAAAAGGCTTCTGATTGTCTGACGGTGGTGCTTATATTACCTTTAAACAGTAGTGGTTTCAATCGCAAATCTATATCTGGCCAATTTTGTTTTCTTTTTAAAATTTATTAAAAAAAATAGAGACTAGTTATTGCTTATTTAATACAGATTAAACACTTCATTTGTCAACCCTATCAAGCAACCTTGAACCCCGTGAGAGGGCATTGCGCTCGACGACAATTCAATGTGCCAAATCATTTATTATGTTTCAAGATCAACAAAACACGAATGTTTTAATTTTGAAATTCACGATCGCCATTCAAATGTCCAATGTTTATTAGCTTTAAATTTATTGAATATTTGGGTATGATTTACTAAATTACTTTTGCAGTATTGTTTTGAATATAAATATTAAAATTAGGTGCAGTTTTAAGTAGAAAAATAAATATTATTGGATTTGTTGGTTAGAGATCATCTGGAAAATTTGAATTTAAATTAAATTAAACCTGCAAGGTGCAGACTTTTTATTCAGATTATAAATTAGCTTTCGACTACAATAGTGTAAGGTAAGGTGGGGTAAGACTAACACACGGGGCAAGACTAACACTGTCTATTATCTCGATATGCACTTGAAGAAACGACTTGTGTGTGTTTTAGCCGAGAACATTTACGTTTGTTGTATCTTACAGACTGGAAGAATTTCGTATTTAACCTATACGTATCGAGATAATAGACAGTGTTAGTCTTGCCCCGTGTATTAGTCTTACCCCACCTTACCTTATATCTTAATATATAAAAAAGGCAGCGTACATGTGTTTGTCACTGATTTCCTCCTAAACGGCTAGACTAATTTCATATGAGTTTTGTGAGTAATATTAAAGGTTCCAAGTATGGTTTCGAACCACAGTCGGACCTGGCAGGTGGTGCTGATGTCGAGATACTGCAAGGGACCGGCCAAAACATTAGAGTTATTGTAACGCTGCCATAGCATAAGATGTGATAGCATCCGATATGACGAGCATATTCTAAAGATACACGAACATGGAAAGTTAGGATTACCTGATGTGGAAAACTAAGAAACAATCAAATTATAGGGGAAAAATATGTGGCTACGTCTGCCGGGTTATTTAGTACATAGTACTATATGAAAACACCGCTTTAGTTTACAAAAAAGTATTGTCCGAATAATAGGTAATTAAGGTTGCCCTTGGCATTGCGGCGGTCGAAAATTTAAACATTCATTGGTCGTGATCCAATGTCAAGGATCGTAATAAATAGCATTTGGCCGATGTGACGTCTTCACATTTTAAACAGAGAACTAAATTCATTCGTAGAAATCAACTATTTTTAATTTCTCATAAAACTTTTTAATAATAGAACATCTAACGAATGATTTGCAGAGAAACTGCCAGTATTTGACCTACGAATGTACTCGTAAAATAAGTTTTAGTACTTGTTTATTATAACTTAGATTCGCGGAAATAATTTTGCATATTATATTTTAAACCAAATCATGATTAACATTTTTGCAGCAGACATTATTTATTTATTAATGGTCGTTGATAAGAAATTCAGGAAGAGCAATTACTTCCGATTACTTTTTATAGAATGCACTAAATTATTTATGTGCCTGTGCTTGTTAATTTACCTTTTTTTTCCTTTTTAACTATAATTATATACTATTTTTAAAACAGATTGCAACAATACTACCAAATACTATAAATACGTTTATATACCTTTTAATCTCTAATTACCATATCAATTTTAATCTACAACTTTCTTAATTATTATGTTTAATTAGTAAAGAGTAATAAAAATCAGTTAATCGTTTTCCAGAATTACTCAAGATATTTTTTCCGGAAGCTGGAATTTAATTACCTGCCAACTTGACGGCTTGGGCAATTAAAAGTTCATTAAAAAGCGTTCATTTTCTTAGTTTTGCTATCTGAATTCTTGCTGTCGTGTCGAAGAAATTTCTACTTAACGCTTTTACTAGATTTTTAATAAAGTTTAATGGAATTTTTAACAAAATAATAACTTGAAGCTGAGTTATCTCGTCTTGTCTCGAAGTTTATATTTAACAACATCGTCAGATATTAAATTGAATGAAGCTATAATTATTGCATCTGCAGCAGGTTCTAATAAAGACTTAAAAAAGTTTTGTTACATTGTACACAAAGATATTTTAGCCTACAATTTGATGCCAAGTCCAATATGGCACCACCGTAGACTTGGAACTACGATAATATTTCCAAATTTATTCAAGGACTTAATAATTTCAAAGTTGTCTTATCTAAGGGAGTGCTGCAGAACGATGAACCATACTGGGGATAATACGCCAAGTTGTTAACCTTCGTCAGACCTTTTGACACCTGTCAGAGACGACGGCGACCTCTATTTAGACTAATTTACAAGTGATTTCACCGCTATTACTCTGGTAGCCTCGAGTGGCTTCTGCTGACGCTACCCTTTTTTCATTTTGAGCGGACTTTACACAGTTAACGTATATTTTATTATTTTTGCTTGAGAAACTGAATTGGAGGTATTTAAAGCTAAAATGATTGCGACTATTTTAAGTGAGTTTAGCAATTTGATTGGATTGAAGCACTTTTTAATGAGTAGGTATATTAGAGTCATTGGTCATCTGCTAGGTGTTACTTAATGACCAATGTAAGTTTCGAAAGACTCAATATTACCTGAAGTCTTCGTGGTAAGGCTTAAAGTTTTCTATGCATCGATAGTAAAGGGCATTGGCATTAGCTTTTTAGCATGGACCCTAATTCAGTCGATATTTAGATGAAAAAGCGCTGTATAATTACAATAATTACATCGCGTTAATCTTAAACTCCGTAGCAAATTAATAACTTATCTAATTTCATGCATTATGTTCATTAATTTTAATTATCATTGTCATCGTGTTAACTTTCGCCTTTGACGGTTATGAAACCTGCTCGTAATTACGTAATAATTTCAACGCCATGATTAAGAAGCACAGTTCATAACATTTACACGACTTTGACTTAATAAAACTTAGTGTTTCAGCATTAATTTCCCTTTCAGAATGAATGTGACGCTAGAATGTTTAATTAATTAAGGTATTAAGTTAAATATTCAAGTAGTAATTGGATTCTGTATCTTGGTTACCACAGAATAACATTTTCAAGTGACAGTTAGTCTCTAGAGAATGTCCTATTGCTCTAGTATTCCTGGAATAGAACTGAAACATATGCGATCATTTTTGGCTATATTAAATAACGATCCTACGTTCCTTAGGGTCTGTGAGTAAAATTTCAAATTGACTAGACTTTTGGTAATTAATTATTAACCTGTACATTGATTTCAACTTACCTACTACTTAGTACTTAGGAATCCATTAATTATGTGTGGCGTGTAAAAGAGAAGGTTACGACGAATCTTATGGTGGGAGAGGGTCTCACCAATTGTCACTTAAACTTAAAAGAAAATATAAGTGCGAGAAAATTAAGAAAAATTTATTACATAAGTAACTACTAACGTACTTAACTAAAAACATATTTTGTAAAATCCCTTGTTAGGGTTAAGAGACGGGGAGGAAGTCGACCCAAATCTCACGATATCTCACCAAGTAATTAACATACCTTAAAAAAGGTCATAAAAGTACTCGTAATTAATTAAATATTATTTCCAGGACCAGTATGCGGCGGCAATTGCTGCGGACGAGGGCGGGAAGTGCGTCTGCAGGGCGCACTGCGGCGGAATGCGGAGGAATCGGTTGCTGCAGCCACCAGACCCATTGCTGAGTTGCTGCTAGCCACGCGGAGAACACTGCAAGGTTTGTGACGTAGACGTGACGTCATTCTAAGCTTTAATTAATAAGCGCGGCGTCAATGTGCTTGATGACGTTAACTAAATTTTGCAATTACCTAATTGCTGTCTAACCGATTGCGTTAATGGGTAATGTTTTCCGAGGGTATGTATGAATGTGTGCATGTATGTATGTCATGTATGTATGTATGTCCATTTCATTTTAACGTATGGGATGTTATTGGATTTGTCTCGACAGCGAATGTGACGTAAGCTATTCAGTTTGTTTATTTTAACAACTTACAATTTTTTGTAGTCGAGTTTTTTATTTTTGTGACGAATATTATTAAAGTTAACTAAGTTTAATATTCAGCAATAAGTTGCTGCCACAAGTTAATTATACGAGTATGTTTTATGGAATCGGTATCATACAAATAATTGCTGCATAAATGCCACAAAAATTCTGAGATATCAAATGCTGTGTGCCATTAACCTAACAACCCCAAACTAGGTTAGCGAAACGAAAATTGGATAGCTAGTCGAATAATAAATGTTGCTATTTCGAAGTTCTATCATTCAGTTTTATAAACTATTTAGTGAAACCACCGTAAATTCAATTAGCGATATACCGAGAATCTACATTAACACATTAATGTAATGTGTTGTGGTAAAAACATTAATTTTGACGAAATAAATGACGCCCACTCACTACTTTATAGAGTATTGGTATAGGTAATTAACAGAGTAGATTTATTTAGGGCGGGCGCAAATGACCGGAATTTGCATCAGGAATAAGATTCTGAATTCTATGATCATGACGAAGACGTACGTACGGAACTTGTCAGATTCTGAAAAATTCCGGACGTTTGCACCCGCCCTTATAGTTCTTAAATGGTTATAAAGTAATCAAAGGTTCGATGAGTTATAAGGGCTGGAACACAATGTTGAAATATAAATAGTTTCAAACACATGACAAGCTCGACAGATCAATCGATAGGTGTATTATAAGGGCGTGTGCCGACATGGGTAAATTTATTTTACTTCGATATCTAATAACAGAGCCAAATGTTACCGATCAGCGGCCACACTCGACCTACCACAACACGCTCTTGTTGTAGGGCTGGCACAAGCTTATTAAGGATATAAATTTTAATGTTTGTCTGTTAAATTAATTTGGGTACCATGCATTTATAATTTTAAATTCATAATATTAAAGATGATGCGAACCTATTTTATGAGTTTCTGTTTCAAAAAATATTTTTGAGTAGATAATTTTTTTGTATGTAAAGTTAAAATAAGAAAATGGTCTAAAAATTTTATAATAAAAAAAAAATAGAAACCAATTATGAAACAAAAGATCAAAATATTACTTTCTACCCCAAAATCGTCACCGTTATCACAATAATATTATACAGCAATTTTAATTGTAGTTCGACTAATATTATTAAACGCTTCATAGGTATCAGAATAAAATTACAGTCAACCCTAGCGATGGTCGACCGTTAAAACAATAAATATCACGTTTAGGGAGCGGCTATAGTACGATCCTCTGTCTAGTTGTTTATCGAGCCGACCGAATATACAAACTTAACGTTCTCATATCGGACAATCGTACTACTGTTTATTGAACAGATTAAATATGTTTATGATTTAATAATAGGTAATGGATTTGTTATGCACGAAAAAAGATAGATCTTCTAAGATTATGTCATAATGTTAGATATCATTAGGTGCTTACATTATGTCTTTCATTACATTTGTGCGAAAAATAAAATAATAGGTGTTTTTTTTACCGAAGTCAAAAATGTGATCTAAAGAGAATCGCACTAATTCTATTTTTAAATGAATAAGCAGTACGCGTGTATTATTCTTTTTTTAAATGTTTTACTTATTTATTAGATAGTCGTTTCAAAAAATATAATGTAATTATTAATAAAGTTGCCTCGAAATCCAGTTTTATTGTCAATGAAAAACAATAACAGTGCCAGAGCTACTTCATAAAACAAATCAGTTTTATTTACGACCAGTTTATATTTCATAAAATTTAATGAGTGTAGCTATTAACTTACCGACTCCGCTCCGAATCCCACGTATATTGTAGTCATTACTTCATCAAGATGGAGTTTTCATTGTTTGCATGTTAACGCAGGGTTTAGGAGTCATTTAGGAATAACACAAGCGATATAATATACCTCCCCCCATGTGTGTTGACAAGTAGACAAAAAAAACAAAAGTAACCAAATTATTGTTATCTTTTACTTAAAGCGAGTTTTCATTGTTTTCATGTCATCTTTAAGACTAACTTTCTGATTGTAGGATTCAGTAATTCATTCGAGTGTTACAAATAGCTCCAGGGCTTTATCAGCAAAAGCAAAAAGAACTACCTACAATTACTTAAAATTACGTCAACCTAAAGCCTCATCTCCTCTTGTTTTTTCGTAATACGTGAATAAACTATCGTTAAAGATAAATTTCTCTGCTGACCTCCTATTTTTCACGGCCGTCACAGTACAGGTAACTTGGACGAATATTTCTTGGAGCTTGAACAGACGTGTCTTGGCGGCAAGCCAAGTATTCTTTTGTCTTTCAGCTTTCTAAAAGCTGGTCTATTAGGTCATCAGGGTAACTAAGGTAATTGTAATTAGGTACTTCTAATTAGTGACGTCTTTCATGAAAGTAAGAGGACATTCTGGTATCCTTTAAGGGGCATCCAATAATTATGCGAGATGTTGAGTTGTATCTTATCGAATCTTACTGTGGTAAAACGAAGAGGTCCATTAGTTATGTGAGGTGTAGACTCGAATCTCATCGAATCATATATTATGGTCTAGGACCATGATCCGCGGAAGTACCTCATAGAAAGCTAAGAGAAAACTAAACGAAAAAATATAAAAAGGCACCTAAAACTATAAATAATTCCTTTGTTTGTATCTCATTAAAATAAATTGATTTTGCTCAATACTGGTCGCAGGCTATTAAAGAAATTCTTTCCGTTACAATATAAGCTCATCAGCCAGTATCATATTACACACTATCAATATTGCATAAATTAGCAGTTTGAAATCAATACCGTGAAATGATTGTGCGTGAAATTAGTTTTGTTGATAGCACATGCTTGGACTACGTAAATAAAATAGATAAATGAAAATCCATTTACCGGTTAAGATAATAAAGTGGTCACCAGTTATAGCCGGGTTTCTCTGCAGTTTAGAGTTACGTGGTGCACTTAGAACCTTAGGTTTTATTATTTTTATACTTTTGTTGAAACCCCTTATATGTCCGCTCTCGAGATGACTAACAGATCTTTGGTACCTACTTTGGTAGTATAAAATACTGTAATTTACACATGGATACATATTTATAATGCCGAAAAAAAATCCTTTATAAAAGTAAGTCCTAAAAGTAAGAATAATTTGTTTTTCTCTTTTACTTATTTTTTAGTAATTAATATTCTCATACGGGCAAAAATAAGCAAAACACTTACACTTTTACTTATTTTTATTTCAAAGTAACATTCAGACATTAAAATAATACCCAGCGTCCTGTAAATTTGTCTATTTAATGCAAGTAAGGTGTTCGCACTCACTAGCGGACGACTAAAATGTTTCGCTAAGTGTCAAGTGTTTTCATGCATTAAGCGTATTTGCATGATGCGCGTTGTTAACTCTCCCAGCTAGTTTGACTCTGAAAATAAAATTAAACCGGTAAGTTACAACTTATATAATCTATACTTCTATAACTAATAATATACCTAAAGCTGAAGAGTTTGTTTGTTTGAAAGCGCTAATCTCAGGAACTACTGTACCGATTTGAAAAATTATTTTAGTGTAAGATAGTCCATTTATCGAGAAAAGCTATAGGCTATATAACATCACGCTAAGATGATTAGGAGAGAAGCAGTTATAAAAAATATTGCGAAAACGGGAAAATTACGTGGGCGGAGCCGCGGGCGATTATTAGTAACGGATAAAAATGAATAAATAACTTCCAATTGTAATATTTTCATGACACTCAAAGAATCTATTAGTTTCTATGAGCAAACGAATAAAATCTAAAAACTTCTTCAGTTATTTTCTTTTGCATTTTGTTACTTTTCTCGGATACAATACTTGTTAAGAGCAACTCTACTTCATTGACGATACAATTTCAATAATGACGTATCTACCAAGAGGAATTGCTTATAAACACAGCTGTTTTATAAAATTTTATTACCTAATGTTGTCACTTTTAATTACAAAGCGTTAAGATGTCACTGCAAGTGTGACTGAAGTGTTGTTTGCGCTTACCGTTACTTGCAAAGAAGCCAGGCGTCGAAACTTGTTCCCACTAACTTCCCGGCTTTCCGACATAAATGGAAAATGTTACAAAGTTTACCGGTTGAGTTGAACGTTATACAACCCGCTCGATCTCGCGAATGTGTATCGTATGAGCGATATAGTCAAACACTTTCATACTAGACAAACTGCTCTGAATTAAAATTGTGTCATAGCACGAGCGTGTGCCAACGTTTAAGTTAAATTTATGAAGGCAAAATGCGCATAAATAATAAATAAGCAATTTATTCCTTTAACTGTTTTGCTTATTTGAACGCAACAGGAATTAAAAGTAATAATTACAAAGATAAAAACTGCTTACGTTTACGTACAATTTTAATTGTAAATTTTATTTAAAAACTTCATTTTATTATAAGCTACAAGTTTGTTCTAAAACAATAATACTCGCACGCTACAATAACTATTCACATCAGCATTAGAATAAGATTCAATACAATATGAGCTCAGTGTACAATGCACTGAAGTTGCTATTCAAACGCGTCTATTATTTCCTTGCACTTCAATAAGCCGAGCAAGATTCGTCGCTGACGAGGGTTGCTCTCGAATGAAATATTATATAATTCGAGTGCAACGACCTGTATGCAAATAATAAGCGGGCCATGAAACAATGCGTCCTCGCCCTCGGTTACACGCTGAAAGGAAATAAACCCACTGCCTTTGGAATTGGGACGCTGGGAAAGCTCAGTCTCCTCTTAAAGCATCACTGCAGCTAGAATATGGGAAGAAAGCGCAAGGGATAAGCTAGCAAGCGCCATTTTAATAGTGATTAAAATGACCTAAAATGGCGTACTATATACAGTGGTGGACAACTAATTAAAGACACTTCAGGGAGTATTTGGTCAACAGATTTTCAGATCGTATATTTAAAAATTTAAATAAAATAGGAACTTGTAACAACATTGAAATTATTCATACAGTCATTGTTTCATGATGAAATCAAATTATTTGTGTCTTAAATTAGTTTTTATATCTTTTTAGGTATTGTAATCGAATTCCAATCGGTATTCCTTGAAGAAATGTATGGACAACTAATTAAAGACACTTTAAGAAAGTGACTGAAAAAAAAACAAATTATTATAAGTGATAAATTTATGCTTATTATAATAAATCTTAAATCTATTTTGAAAATTTCGAAGCTATGTTATCAATATTTTGTCGCATTTACGTGGGCAATAATAGCCCGAGATTGATTTGGTATTGAAGGGATCAAGTAGTTAAAAGACGATATGAGAATTTGCTCCCACTTTTCTTTAAAATCTTTAATATAAAGTTAATGTATGTTAGTTTTTAGTTAGTTGCCTGCATATTTTTCACCTTGTACCATAAATTTGTTATAGGGCCCACCAGGACTGTACGAGGACTATTTCAATATCGTTACTTAATGTCCTCATTGACAGTATTTAACCACTTAGTGGTGCTTTTGGAGTGATTGTGCTATTGAAAAATCCAAATCACCAGCAAACTTTGCTCAGATTGAACTGCCTTAAATTTTTCTAAAATATTTTGGTATCAGAATCTACCCATTCCGTTTTAATTTTTTTTTTATAGATCATGCTTATGATCACACTATGTCAGGGAATGTAGCCGTTAACTTTAATATCTTCCTTCTTCGTGAAAAAATATTTTCTTCTTCTACATCGGGACAATTTCCTTCTTAAGGCACTCGTACATATTGT